>CM039679.1:24086020-24323872 GCA_022537955.1 Schmidtea mediterranea | reverse complement strand
AGCAATGCGAGGAGAAAATGGATGAGAATGAATCACATTGTTGACAGATCGATAAAATTACAATTATGGTTTCATGTTATCAGATGGAAGATAATGTAGTGTTATTCTCACGAATTTGCAACATTAGCCATATTAGTCGTTGAACGAAGTAACATGTTTTGTTTCGAATATTTACATAGAGTATGAGAATAATTGGTGTTCTTTATGGTCCGTTGAATTATATCACAACTCAATGAATCTCGTTTCGACAAAAATGATTCCCAGGGATTGAAATTTGAATGCGTTTGTAATACTGATTTTATGATTACCACTTGATATAGATCGTTTTGCTGAAAATTACATTTTAAAGGAAGTTACTTGTTAACGTGGCTTGAAATTTTTCCCATGATAATAGATCATAACTTTTTCATTCATACTGAATGCCGTTGAAAATTTAGTTTTTTGGTCAACTAGCTGTATAAATGAACTCGATTTTTCGTTTTGCAACAAAAAAGTGATTTCCGACTAAGATAGATCTTGACCCACCGGTCATTACCTCCTGTACCATTATCGTGCAATTACTTTTTCGTAGTAATGAACGCAGATCGTAGGTATGATGCAGTTTTTAGATTTCGGCATAATGCACGAAAGACCTTCTAACATTCAACGTATCGATTGTATAATTCTGAAAAATTATTTTCACTTGTTGGAATTTCGGGGTTCCCAATATATATTGATTCCATTCAGCACTGGTTCTATGGAAACGTAGTTATTTAATGTTTTTGTCCATATTCAATCTTAATCAGGTTTATTATTTTATTACCATTTATTTGGGGTTGCACTTGTTTTATTAACCATGGGTATTCATTAATTTATTGTTAGTTGACGATCTACATAAAGTATTTTATTAAAATTCAACTTCACTTGGTGGTTCAAAATAATTCAGTAAATTACTTATTTCTATTTCTTCGGTCGGTGCACAACGATAGATCCATACCATCTGGGTACATGTGGCATAAATATCAACTTTTTCCATTAACGGGATCCTTTTAATAGTAGTAATTTGGAAAACGATGGAGTCGCATTCGACCCTAACACATTGATTATCATGAGTGTTGTAACGAACAAAGTTTTGTTGATATATCCCAATGGTGAGCGATTTTTTGCTGTCTTTTGTTTGAGCGTGGTGTGCCTTTCCACGTTTATGTCTTTAGATCTCAATTGATACTTAGTGTCTTCTGCAACTGGCACCTTTTTACATCGATTAGCATGAACGATAATTGTTCCTGCCTTTTATTATTTTGTGGACGTAATTTTTAGATTAGTTTCAGTGGTATCACATACTACGTATGGTCCTTTAAATGGTCTCTGTAATTTTGGTGATAAATCCTTTGCTGGTTCTGGTTTATGTACATACACTAAATCTCCTACCTCAATATTGTGAGCATGTGCTCGTTTATCATAGCACTCTTTATACGCTTCTTGACTATGTCTTATTTTAAGTACAGCTTGAGTCCATACCGATTGAAGTCTTTCTTGCATAATTACTTTGTAATCAGATATATCCATGTACTGTGAGATAGGTGCTTGAAATTTTAAATCAACCGGCATGTTGTTCCGCCGTAAATACATGAGATAGAAAGGTGTTTCACCGGTACTCTCATTCACTGCATTTCTATACGCAAATAAGCATGGCTTGATAAACAAATCCCAATCTTTCTGTTTTCTATTTACGTAGGATGATATCATATTGATTAATGTTCCGTTAAATCTTTCAACTAGACCATCCGTTTGTGGATGATAAGGCGATGTACTTAGTTTCAGTATCCCGAATAATTCCGTGATTGAGAATAAACAGTTCACTTTGGAAATTCGTTCCTTGATCAGTAAGTAATTTCTTCGGTGCTCCATATCGAAAAATAATATTTTCTACAAATATCTTTGCAACTGTTTCCGCTTTTGATTTTGCATTGCATATGCTTCAGGCCATTTAGTTAGATAATCACAGAACACAATGATATACTTGTTGCCATTAATTGTTTCAGGTAACGGACCAACAATGTCCATTGCAGTAATTTCCATCGGCGCTCCGGGCACTGGCATAGGTTTCAAAGGTACTTTTATTTTCTTTCCCGTATTTCGCCTGGTTAAGCACACTTCACAAGTATGACACCATTTTCTGACATCTGATTCAATAGTGTCCCAATAATATTTTTGTTTCAATCTTGATAATGTCTTCCGAGCGGATAAATGTCCACCTAGTGCTCCATCATGGATATATTAACATTAACGTTGTTTCGATGTTTGGTTGGAACCACAATTAATAAGTTTTCATTTTTAACACATTTTAACAAGCCATCATGAATGATATATTTATGTTTTTCGTCAACTACATGTTTCCAGTCACTTTCTTTTTTGATCGTGACTGCATGTTTCCGCAATTGATTTAATTCATTATCCTTTTCCTGATCTTTTTGCAGTTCCTGCAAATTATTAGCGGTTTTGATTGTCATAAATATTGTATTATTATAATTCATTTCATTATTCTTACTCTCATTATTTTCAGGGATTCTCGATAGCGTATCCGCATTTCCATTTGATTTACCTGTTCGATATTTAATTTCGAAATCATATTCTTGTAGGGCTATTGACCATCGGATCAGTTTGCTGGCTGAATCCCGATGTTTCATCAACCATTGTAACGGATTATGATCAGTAAACACAACATTTTCTGCCAACTAAATACTGTCTAAACGTTGCTATACCGTAAACCAATGCCAATGTTTCTTTCTCAATTGTAGAATAATTCTTTTCATGTGGCTTTAACGTTCTACTGGCATATGCTATTACATGATCTTTCTCACCTTTGACTTGTTGTCCTAATACTGCACCCAATCCAAAATTACTTGCATCTGTCATTAAAATGAATGGTATTCTAAAATTTGGGCATCTCAGTATAGGTTTTTTAATCAAGCTTTCTTTAAGTAATTCGAATGCTTCTTGTTGCGCTTTTCCCCATTTAAATTGAGTCTGCTTTTTTAATAATAAATTTAAGGGTTGTGCTACATGAGAAAAGCTTTTAATGAATTTCTATAATAACTGGCTAAGCCGAGAAATTGTCGAACTTGGTCTACATTTTCAGGGATTGGGTATTCTTTAATTTTTCTCACATTTTCTGGGTTTGGTTGCAATCCATTTCGAGAAATAATATTGACCTACATAAACCACTTCCGATTTTCCCCATTCACATTTAGAGGGTTTTATTTTTAGATTAGCCTTTAATAATCTTCTAAATAAAGTTTCCACATCTTTCAGATGTTCTTTAAAAGTATTTGAAAATATTATTATGTCATCAATATAGACTAATGCATGTGGATATCCCGTAAAACAAAATTCATACCTCGCTGGAACGTAGCAGGTGCTCCAGTTAATCCAAACGGTAACACATTAAATTCATACAATCCTTTACCATCAGAAAAAGCCGTTTTTCTTCGATCTTCTTCCTTCACTTTAAATTGATTGTAACCTTTATTAAGATCGATTACTGTGAAAATTGTACTTCTCCCATTTGATCAAACATTTCTTGTGGAACTGGAATAGGATATGTATCCTTTCGCGTAACTTGATTTAATTTCGATAATCAACACAAAATCGCAGATCGCCGTCTTTCTTTTAACAACTACTATTGACGATGAAAATGGTGAAGAACTATCTCGTATTATTTTGAACTCTTTCATTGCTTTTATCTGCCTATCACTTTCCTCCTGATGTATATATGGAATTCTATACGGTTTCAATTTAATCGGAGTTTCATCAAGTAATGGTATCTCATGTTCAATTACTTGGGTGAGTCCCAAATCGTACTCGTGTTTTGCAAACACCATTTTATATTTCTTTAATAACTCTGTGAATTCCCATTTTTGTGATTCTGTTAAATCATTACTAATGACTTGTGGCTCTTTGTAAATTTTAATATTTCTCGGTAATTTCGGGATTTTCTCTATTTCAAACTTCGTTAGTTTTCCCAGTTTGGTTTTTGGTTTCATTTGGATGGGTTTTGTGTTTTGATTTACTATTCTCACTGGCACTGTTTGGTCTTTGACCTTTACCACTTCATCACACATTGGAATTCGTATTTTTCTATTAGCTTCTCATTTGGTTCAAATATGCACTCGTCATCTGACACATCTAACACATCTGCCATAATATATTACCTCACTTCTTGCTGGCAATTCTAGCGTCTGATTTAAAAACACCTCTCTCACCTTATGTCCTTTTTCGTCTGTCTGTCCTTTCATTAATCTCCCAGTTTTTAGATCAAGAGAAATTCCTTGTAGTTGTTCCATTACATCCATACCAATTAAACATCCGACAGGACTATTTCTCATCACTGACACATAATGCACTAATTCGTGATCACCAATAATTAATTCAGCTATTAATTTCCCAATTATACTTAAACAATTGTGCGACATTGACCTTATTACTTTACTTGTTGGTTTCATCTTCGATTTCTCTTCAATTGTCAACAAATCATCTGATACTATAGTATTACTGGAACCTGAATCTAACAAAGCTTCCACCTTTCTTCCATTGAACAAAATGTTTATTCGAGGCTGTTTGCCTTTATTTCCTAACGTCATCATTGCATAACTACACGGTAATCGAGCATTTTTCTCCGTTCAATTTCTGCGCTCGTGGGTTCAATGTTATCTAATTCAAATTGAATATGTTCTACCGTTTATTTCTTTTAATTTTTCAGTTGGATACTTTGGTGCCGTTGGCGAAAATGTTGGTGTATACCACTTTGAAAGTGTTTCAATTCCGCTAAGTTTTGGCATAGGTTCTAATAAAAATTGTAGCTCTGGCTTTTTTCACTCTTCATAATTCCTTTTTGAAAATATCTTTGCTCCTTTTTATCATCATTGATGTCATCATTATTATCATTATTGTGATCACTTGCTGCACATAGAGACACTTCACTTTTTTGATCGGTTTTCAGTTGTGCTCTCACACTTGCCATTTCTCTATATTGATGATGAGTAATGAAAAATCTCGCTAAAAATGGAAAACAACCAATAATTATTTTCCATTACCATCCGGATATTACGTATATTCTATGAGCCGATAATATTTGTGACATTATTACCTTTATTGTTATGATTACAACATAGAATCCAATTAAGCCTGCGCATGCTTGTCCTAAAAACATGAATTTCCCCAGATCTTTTTCATCGTTTTATATGTTGCCTTTCTAAAGTGATCTGGTGTTAGAAGATATTCATAATTGACTTTACCTTCCCCGTTAGGCAAAATTGTATCAATCATTTCTGAGATTACACGTTCCTTTTTTGACGGAAATAACAAGTTTCTTTGAGTTTCTTCGATATCCTCACTTGCATAGAAACCCATTTGTGCCATTTTATTTAGGGATGTGAAATTTACTAGATATTCTAGATTTGTTAATTCTAATTTATCCGGAGTTCTCACTCCTCGGTAATCTGGTAATGCTATCCGTGAATCCTGTGCTAAGCGATACAACGGAGCAAGTAATCTATTACATTGAAGAATTTTTGGCTTAGTTTGCTCGTCCAGTAATATTCTTGTTATGGGTTCCATAAATCGCATTTTTCTGTTTATACTCACCGGCAATTCATTTGTACATTTTTCGTATTTCATAATTTTCACTGTAACTGCTTTACATTTATAGCTATATAGGGCCTCTCCGAAGATTCTGGCAAATACACCGTTTTCTGATATTAGCATAGGTGCTACTAAGTTTGGATTTGTAATGGCCATTGCCATCCTGTTTCTAAGTATCTCTTTATTCAATTTGCAATCATTTAAAATCATTTCCCGATATATATTCTCCATTATGTTTTGAATAAAATGGTACAAATAATCAATTTTATTGTTAAAGTAGTGAGTGAGTTTAATATCATTTGTGTGTATTTTAGTTTTCGCCTCATGCACCATCATTTTTAATACGTAAACACCTCTGTAATTTGTTGCATAAACCATTTGCCCGCATTTATTGGTAGCCTCCTTTTTTATAAAACGCATACCATCTGTTGGTAATGTCGACATTAATACTGGTGTGGTTTTCCTCGTCCATACTGGAGTTGACCTAATTGTGCCATTCGATTTATAATTTATATTGAAATTATCGGGGCTTTCTCTAAATTGTTCTCCACTTAACTCTTTGAAAGTCATAGTTTTCAAATGTGCTAAATTACATACATCAGTTTTAACATCAAATACTAAAATGGATTCTCCTGTTTGGCAATTGCTTTGTCTCATATTACAAAACGGATGCGTTTGAAGTTTTCCTGTTTCATCATCAAAAACTCCTTCAAATTCTCTTAATTCTGTCAAATATTCTTCAATCACCACTGATTGTTTAATAATTTTTTCATTTACTTTATATGGTTCTCCTTCGCACGTTCCATCTTGTTGTATTACTCCCTTTACAACAACTGTCTCTCTTATTCTGTGATTTACTTTTGCTTTTAATTTAATTTCCGGATTAATTTTTAACTCCTCTGTTTGAAACGCAGCTAAGCAGTTTTCTGGCATTACCTCTACTGGTCGTGGAATAGCGTACATTTTTATCAATGATGTGTGGCTCCATTTACCACAGAAAAATACAAAAGTAGTTCGCTTCGCAATACATTCTCTAACTTTGGCTCGCCGTAGATCAGATTCCTGATACACATAATATTTTACATCATTTTCTACTTTCAATTTCTTTGGGTATGCATCCGGACATTCTGCCATGTCCACAACCGAATAAATTTTTCCCATTTCTGTTTGGGAACAATCGTAAGCTGTCATACCTGTAGCTTGTGTAGTTATTGTACAAAAAATAAAGAGCATAACTATTGCCCATGGGAATATCATCTTTTTTCTTAGCTTCGGGCTATCCTTTCCATTTAACGGTTTGTATGGTAAATTTTTTTCATCACTTTCATTTACTGTAAGATCATTATTCAACTTCTTCCAACCTCCATTATTTTTGACCCACTTCCTAAAATATTCATTTGAGATTCGTGCCGCTACATCTATCAAATTTTCCAAATTATCCGTTTCTGCTATCACATGAGCTCCAATTTCTAAGACCATATATGTTAAACTAGTTAACATTACTTCTTTGTCAATTCCATTTTTAATCAAATTTTCAATTAGCTTCTTATCACAAAAGTTATCGTTTTCTCCAAATCTTTGCACAACACCTGGAAGTCGGTTTTTCATTTCAGTTACTATATTTCCTAACTCATACTCGACATCCATTTTTATTTCAAACGTCGGATATACTGCTTTAATCAAGCCCATTAAGATTATTTTTGTTTCATCAACTTCCTGTTCAATTTTCACTAAACTCCGCTTTATCTCATATAAAGTTCTAGGTTTCCTAACGATTATTTCGCTATTTATTTCACCTCGTGGTGCCTCAAAAATTTCTTGTTTTTCAACGTGTTCCACCTGAATTTTATTATTCAATTCATTTTCTTCCTTATTACTGAAAATTTCATCTACTTTTGTTTTCACGTTATCTTCCTCTATATCTGTATTTGAATTCTCCGAGTTATCCACTGAATCTACTTTCTGTTCCTTTATTGCTACTACACAATTTACTAAATACCCTGCCCTTCCATCAGCATCTAGGTATCCGTTTTCGTCTAATTCCTGTGGCTTAAATCCACAATCAAATAAATATTCATCATCATCTAATTCTTCATCTTTGAACATCAATACAATAATTCCATCTTTTCCTATTTGGTTTGCAGCTCTTTTTCGTAACTTCTGAACCTTTGTACACCAATGTTCCTCTATATACTCTGTTTTTCCCCAATCTTCATAATCTATTGCTATAATAAATGGTTTTAATTCCATTCTAGTTTCTCTTAATTCTCTACCAAATCTTCGCATTAAACATTTCAATTTTTCTCCATACCTCGATTTATCATATAAATATGGTCGTATTATGTTTACTATTTCTAGTTTAGCATTTTCCTCTAGTTCTATTTTATCAATTAATTTTAATTTCTCCGTAATTTTAACTCCATCCCACTCACGTAAAGCATCTCTTAAGTCTCCTATTAGTTCTTGTGAATCACTTTTTTCCACTACTTCTTCCCTAATCATGCTCGCAACCTGCAATTTATTTTTATTTCCAGGTATAAAACCACAATCTATTAAAAATTCATCGTCTTCTAAATACCTATTCTTAAATTTCACCTTTATTATCTGTCTTCCATTATTCTATTTTAATCTCTCTTTTAAATCTTTAACATAATCTCCAATATCACAATGAATACAAATCACGCTATTTCTACTTTCATCTACAACATCAATAAAAATAAAATCTAACCATTTATTTTCTCTGAAAGCTTTCCCAAATATCTTCATCATATTTGTTATTTCATCTCTATCTTTTAAATTTACCTCATAATGATCAGCACATAGTTCAATTACATTTTTCAATTTTTGTACACTCAGTGACATTTGACTCAATTCCAGTAATGATGTCATTATTTTAGACGTTTCCGCTGCTCTCGATTCGATTAATTTATTAAGCTTCGATATAATCATTATTGCCTTTTCGCTTTGCAGATCATCTTTAATCATCATTCTTTTCAGCTCTGTATCTGATGCTTCTGATTGCGACTCATACATCATGTGGTTATCTGTCTCTTCATCAGATTCAAACTTGCATATTAAACGATCCAAACGTCGACTCATTTGTTTCACTTCGTCTTCAATTCTATTATTATAATTCTCTGGCTGCACAAAAGCAACATTGTCTGCTTGTGATTTATCACTTTGGAATCTAATTTTCTTTAAGATTGGCTTTTGAAATCTCTCATTATTCCTGGGACATGACCTTGCCATATGCCCATAACCTCTACATGAATGACATTGAATTCGCCTTGTAAATTAACTCTATCTCTTTGAGGTGACGGTGAAGTTGATGGAGATCTTGATCTTGCGAAACAGTTCCGTGATACATGCCCTCTCTTTCCACAATTATAGCACTGTATATTATCATTAATTCGCTGACTATTAGTGCTCATTTTATTAAAACTTTTCCCACCATTGCTTTTCAACCAATTTGGCCACATCCTCTTTGGACTTTGTTGCTCTTCATCTTTAAACCAACATTGACTATTACTATGTCCCTTTCTTTGGCAATGATCACACTGGACAGGACTTGGACTTCTTTGAGTATTATTTTTAAACCAGCATTGATTTATATTATGTCCCAATTTCTGACAATGACTACACTGAACTGGTCTTTCTCTCTCCTCATTTGGACTATTTGTAGATTTCCTTGGCTCAAATTTTACTCTAAATTTTGGTGATGGACTGGTGGATTTCTGGAATAAATTACTTTTGATTGGTGATATTGATCTGTCTCTAGATTCATTAATAGTTGTAAAAGATTCTGCTTTGGTTGAGTAGTTTTCAAATTCAATTCAATCTTCATAGCCTTTTTAATTAGCTCATCAAAATTGTTGAAATCTACATAGCATAGGGCCTTTTTAATTTCTTTTCTGACTCCTGTCAAAAATTGGTCTTGCAACAATTCCTTCACTTGCTTCGCCACATCAATTTGTTCAGGTTTAATCTCAAAAGCTTTCTCTGCAAGGGTTGTCAAATGATAAGCAAATTCACTTACTGATTCGTCTGGTCTCTGCACTCGATTGTAAAACTTTTGGTGCATTATTCGTTTAATATCACCACCAATTAATTTCGCTGCTAAGGCATCTTTCACTTGGTCCAATCATTGGCAATGAGTCTTTTATCAATTTGTTGCCAAGCCTCTCTCGCTGCTCCTTTTAAATACAATGGTAACCGTTGCACCATAATCGATTGGCTCCATCCATAAGCAGTGGCATACATGTAGTAATCAGCCATAAAATCAACAAATTCAACCGGATCTCCTCCATATTGCTGAACTGGTAGTTTCTGACAACTTGCATAATCATTACTAAGAGTAGTAGATATATTTGCTTGGATATTAGATACAGGGGTTGTCACAGTAGACACTGGGGTTTGATCATTATTATTGGAATTGCTCGCCATTATTTCTGATTGCTTCTGGTTTCTCAAATTATAAAATCTTTTTTGTACAACTTTTTCTCGTCTGAATTTTAAAATATTACAATTATTAGTATTACCTTTTGTTTTAATTTGGGAATTTATTCTATAATAATTTTCTTTATAACTTCTGGCGTACTGAACCACGAAGTTCCTCAATAATTTGAAAGCTTTCTTTTAATTTAATAATTTATTCTCTTTTCAGTTTATTTTTGCTCTGATACTCTTCTCCTTTTTTTTTCTCTAGTTTTCCTCTTTTTAACAATTCAATTATTTTCAGCACTATTTTCTGCCGACTTTCGATCACGTCGTCTCTTTTTAACAATTCAATTATTTTCAGCACTGTTTTCCGCCGACTTTTTATCACGTCGGGCTCACCAAAATGTTGGGTTATTATTATTGAAAGTCGGTTCCCTCTGACTCCTCGTGTCCTTTTTCGATCAAATAAGCAAACCCAACACAGAATAATTTTATTTGCACTTTATCACAATAACAGATCAATCCTTTGGTTCAATATTTGTAATCACAATTTCACTACTTGATTTGCACCTTTTAACCACTGTTTGGCTCGGATTATCTTAGGGTAGGTTGTCCAAAGGAGAACCACCCTGTCTGATAGATAACCTTGACTTTTACTTGGATTTGGATTTCTCTACTAACTTACTACTGCTCGTTCACGTCAATTCACTCTAGTTAATAATATCTGCTCTCTCGTACCTAGTTAATAATAATTGTTCTTTCTTGTCTGGTTGATAATGTCTCTTTTCTTGTCTGATGAGTTATGGTCCTCTCGTGTTTTTCACTCTTTCTTTTATACTCCTGCTCAGACTGTTTTCCGACGATTGTCAACAATAGGTTCTGCATTATCAAATTATCATTAATAATTAGCTTTCAGACCGACATTTGTCAACAACGTTTGACGTTGTTTAGGCTAATTTATCCTACTATATTATTCCGTCTATGCGACGGGTTTTCCTTATCTCTCGGGTTTTCCTCAGCTCTCGGCTTTTCCACATCTCTAGGGTTTTCCATTGCCTCGGGCTTCCCATTGACTCAGGCTTCCTATTAGTAATTAATTTTCTTAATTAATTTCCTTTTTTATTTTATATCATTTTCTAGGGACCCCTCACTCAATTTTTATTGTTATTTCCGGACTCGTCTCTCAATTTGGCGTTCAACCATACCAATTTCCCCCCGATCATTATTACTTTCGAATTTTATACATTTTTTAATTAATATTGCACTTTTATCATTTTTTTGTGTTTTATCGATTTTACTGTGCTTTTTCGTGTTACCCCAACACTTTTTATTTAAATTATTTCTGACTAGAATTATTTTTTTTTAACTCTTCTTTTACGTAAATTGTCAGTTTTCCGTCAAATCTTTTGTTATTATGTTATTTTTATGTCAATTCGTGTTGATCTTGATGCAATTGTTATTATTTTAATTTACTTTTATGTTTTTTAATTTTATATTTTTAGTTATGTGTTTCTCACATTTCAAGGTGGTTACATGATGTTTATGGTTCAGATTTTAAATCCGCATGTTGTATTTGCGTGCTGTCTCCAATTCATTTAAACAAAACTCAGTACTAGCCTAACAGTTTTAAACTTCAAAAATTTGCATTGGCAAAATATTCAGGCGAACATCATCTTCCAAAATATAATTATTTGGGTCAATTGGGCTCAAGTGTGTTATAAATGAGAACATGCTAGTGTTTGCTAAATTTATTATAAAATAATTAAACTAAAAATGGAATTTAAAATTTGTAATCAATGTAAAATTGAAAAACCAAATAAATCGTTTAGAACAATCAAAAGAAAAGGAAAATCCTATTTTCTTGGTATGTGTAAAGAATGCGAAAGTATATATCGTAAGTTAAATGAACAAAAATATAAAGAGAAACGTTTATTAGGAATAAGAAATTTGAAAACTACTTTACCAATAAAAGTATGTACAAAGTGTAATATTGAAAAACCTATAAGTGAATTTAACAGTAGATTTAAGAGGGATTATTATGTTTATAATTCTGAATGTAAAGGATGTCAACGAGATTATGCACAAAATAATAAGGATAAAATTAATGAGCTGCATAAAAAACGACATGCTGGGCGACTGATGGGTAAAATATATAGGATTCTCGCGGTCACTTGCAAGGGATTCCAACCAGATGAGCGCACAAGAGATATAACCATTGGATACCTGTCAAAATGTCGTTGGAAATGTATCACAATGGGCGGTTCCTAGTAAAAGGTGAGCCATACTATCATGACTGCTAATACCCTAGAAAATCTTTAGGTTCAAGAGCTACCATAGAAGGTATTCATGCTCATTTTAATTATAGGTCGCTTTGTTATTAATTGAAATAATATCGACTCCTTGATCGCTATATTTGGTTTTAAAAGTGTGGTTTATAGAAAGTTTTACTTTTAATTAGAAGTGGTGGGTTACAGGGTTTCAAATCTTGCTTATCCTCCTGGTGACCCTAGTAACGCCATACAAAATGATTCTGACCGCCACTTGGCACCCGTTGCTAAGCAACGTTGGTAATGTGTTCAAGTGGTGGATTGCCCGCAAAAATTGAGTACCATGTGCTAGTACTATAGTTCCTCGGACAACCCTCGGGTTCACGAGCTGTCGATAGAAGACCTGTGCTCGCTTTTGATTCTTAGGTCCCATTATTCTCCTATCTTCTTCAAATGTTAACCTATACTCTCATATCATGCATTGTTATGTCCATTCGCTTAGTCCTTCTTATCATTGTCCATGCTGATGATTATTCTTTGGTCGGTACACCCTTTGTTGTGCTAAATACACCCACATTATATCTTTCACCTTTATCCCTATTATAACTACAATGTTTCCCATTATTATTACTAGCATTATCATTGTTACTACTATATATATTACCTTTAGTATTATTTCTATTACTATAACTACTATTATATTTATTGTTATTACTACTATGATTATTACTACTATTATTATTCTCATAATTATTATCAATAATTACTACAAATACCATGATTATTATTATTATTATTATTATCATTATTATTATCATAATTATTATTATTATTATAATTAGAATTACTCTTATCATTATCGTTATTATTATTAAGATTTTGTAGGGATCCTTCCTTATTCCTCAGCGTTAAAAATTGTTTATTGATATACAACATTAGCCGTAGTCCATCTATATTTTTCGGTTTTTGATAAAGTATTTTTGTAAATTCGAAAATTTTAGCAGCGTTCCGCCCTTATTTTACGGTTCATCCCTATTCTACAGTTTTCGACAAAGTATTTTCATTGACTCGGAAAATTTGAGCAGCGTTCCGTCCTTATTTTACGCATTCCATTTTTACGTTACTATTTTTGTTAAGTATTTGAATTAGTTCGGAAAATTTGAGCAGCGTCCCGCCCATATTTTCCGCCTCAACTCAAATTAATTTATTTAATTCTTATTTAAAAACATTATTTTTCATGATTTTGGTCGTTCGGATTAATCTTTTTCCGATGGCTATCCATTTTAACTGTTGCAACGATTTCGCAATCTTCCCCGCTACCCATTCCCTCTTTTTGTCCTTAAGATCTATTTATGTTCATATTATAGTTAATGAGTGCCCACTGGACTACTCGGTGTTAGAGATTTTGAGCCGATCGTTGTTAAAAATTTATGTCAATTTTACAGAAAACGGATGGTGAAGGAGCAGCCAATAAACTACTCATTTACCCTCCAATTTCCCCTATGTACGGATAATATTGACGTTCCAACTCCTGCGTTCCGCACGCTGAGCCTTCACGGGTACATATCATTGGCGATTTTCCACGCACTTACACAAATCTGTACTATGTAGATTTTGCTTTCTTGCGTTATGTGTTGGCTGTGGGCCGGAAAAGGAATAACAAATAATAATTTACCATAGCATTTGGAATAAAAGTTTCGATGCACTAAGGCTGTAGATATAAAATATTTATTCAGCATATTACATCGGCTACATACATTTGAAATTCATTGTATCCATTCCATAAAATTTACTTCGAAAATCCCATAAATTTAATTCGATAAATCATCTATAAATTCAATTGAAAAAAACAAAATTATCCATAAAATTTAATCTGAAAAATCATTCATAAATTCAATTGAGAAATTACCCATAAATTTGATTCAAAAAATCATCCATAAATTCAATTGGAAAAACAAAATTATCCATAACTTCAATTTGCAAAACAAAAATCATTCATTAATTCGATCTGAAAAGTCATACATAAATTCAATTGAAAAATTACCCATCAATTCTCTTCGAAAAAATCAACTAATAATATTGCACCAGTTGAGAGTGATCGTGTTCAGGCAAAACACTTACCCGTGTTAATTGCCTGAATGCACGGCTTTCAACCAGCCATACAACCAGTTATACAATTCTATAATGGAATTTTTCTCTGCAAAATAAGACTGAAAATTTGTGAAAACACATCGGTATTTATACCTATTTTTCTCGCGTGTGAAATTTGATGCAGTAAAACAAAATTCGACCTTGTTATTTTCTAGTAAATTCTATTCGTTAATTTTATTATTTTTTGATTTATTTTTATAATTTTTTATTTAAGATTTTTATTGAATTATTACTAATTCAAATTTTCGATTTAAATTTCATTTTAATGAACTTTTATTAATTTTTTCAATTTCGTCGAATTTGTTGTGTTTTCTTGTTATATTTGTGTAGGTATCGTGCGAATCTTGGTGCATTTTGTTATTATTTTAATTTTATTTTTATGTTTTTGATTTTATATTTATTTATATTCTCTCAGATTTTAAAGTGTTTAATTGGTGTTGTATATTGTATTTTAAGTTATCTTGGTGCTGGGTTTTCGTGCTGTATTACTGATGCATTTAAACAATTCTCAAGGCTATTCGTGTGCTGGCCCAACATAAAACACTCCGGGGCCCGTAAAATTGCGACCCGCAATTTCTTAAAGATCTAAGCTATGAACTATGCAGAGTTTACATTTTCCATTCAATTGGGTCTACGAGTTACATGGTCGTGACCTTAAAACCAACATGCATAAAAATAATCATACAGTATACATCAATATATGGATTACAAGATGAAGTGAAAGAGAACATACAGTCCGGTCATGATCACACATAAAGAATAGTTGATAGTGTAAGAATCATTAGTTCATTGTTAATCATGAGTTCAATATTCAGTCACTTGGGTATTCGTCTCGCTGATGCTTTGAGTTTCTTGGTTTCTGATTGATTACTTTCTTCAGCAGGTTCTGATATTTTGACGATTCGATATCTGTTGTGCGATTTGACTTTGAGATTTTGTTTGGTTTGGGGAATTGACTTCATTAGATGCCGATTGTTTGGAAGATTGGCAGGCTTAGTGAATCTCAGATAAGAAGAATAGATAGAATGTTTAGTTCGAGACTTCTTTTTGCTGGTTTATTTAGGGTTTTGAGTTGCAAATTGACATTCTAACTTTCGTTTGTTGATTGTTTCTTTGCATCTTGAACTGGGTGGGGTTCAATTGGACTCTGTGGATAGATGACCCGTTATCATATTATCTAGTCTCGATTGTTCGATGATAATTGATCGGTTCGGGATTATTCATGATTCTTTGAGGTTGGTCTGGGTTTCTTCTTTTCAGTTATCAATTTTGGCTGTTTGTTCTCGATTTTCGGTTCTTTTTGTTATTTTGTAGGGTTTCTAAAGATCATCCATGATTATTTTAATATCGTTTCCTTGATGGGTGTTTCCTTTTTCTATTGACTTTCGATTTGATTTTCTAGAGTTCTGAGGGTTTGCACGATCTGTTTTTCTTGTGTTAATCCTTTGACCATTGGGTATAATAGGAATTGATCCATCCGTAATTGGTATCCTTTGGGTTTCTCATATATCGGAATATTTGTTACAGTTAATTTTTGCATCGATTGATTGATTATGGGGTTTTTCGACCTCTTCCTAAGGGGTACTAGGTTGTATATATGAGTTTATTACTGCCATCTTCTTCCTCATCGCCAATATCATGCTGCTTTTGCATTCCTTGTTTTTATAACAATTTTCAGGTTCCTTTAATAGGGCTTGTTATTATTTTCTCTTGATTTTGGGTAGTTGTTTGACTTTCTGTTTCTCTCCTTTTGATTTCTGTTGCCTTTATTATCATATCTGGTTTCTCGTTTCTGTGATTGGTATTAACGTTATTTTTGCATCGATTATCTTCTTGGTTTGCCTTTACTACCATTTGCAAGATCCTTTCAATATTCCATTTTGATTGGCTGCATTTTGTAGTTCGGTCTCATCATCCGTTGTCTTGTCGTTTATTGGCATTGCCCTTTGCCTTCTCTCTTTACTGATTTGATTTGTCTTTCTTGTAATCTGGTTTTTGATTTTTGAGTTGGTTTTGATTTGTTCTCTGATCCTTTCCTTATTCATATCCGCTGTTGCACGTCAGTCTTGCTTGGAATTACGATTCCGTGATATTCATTTTGTCTCGTTTGGCTGCATCTAGTTTCACTTGCAATTGGACGTCTTTCTTGCTCTTTTCCTGGCTTTAAATTTGAGTCTCCTCCACTCTTTTGCTCCATTTATTTCTTTGTCTTTTTAGTTTTTCCATTTAACTCAATCACCACAAATTTCGTTTCTCAGTTAGCTGTCCTTTGTTGTTATTCGCCAGTTTCTCATCACTTGATTCAGTTTTTCATCAAATTATTCTCCCTCGTCTTTTTCGTTAACTGACTTGATATTTCATCTATTTCTTCGATGCTTTCGTTTCGTGTTGATACTTCCTTTACTGTTTTGCTGCTTTATCTTGCTCCGATCGTGACTTTGTTTTTGTTGTTCCTGATTTTCGTCTCTCCTCTGATTGTTCTGGATTCTCTCCAAGTTTACTCTTGTCTCTGATTTCCTTGATGGCTTCGGTACCTCTTCATCGGTTTATTTCAATTTCTGATCCTGATCTGATTCTTGTTTTACACTCATCTATCTAACTAAGCTTTACTGCTTGATATTTGATTGGCTTTCATTTGATTTGTTTCTCCATGTTAACGTAATATCACATCACATGTCTTTCTCATTCCGCTATATTCTTTATCCCATCGTCTGATTTCTAATTTGTTTTCGCTCTTTGACTATAATATTTATATACTACTTTTATATATTATCGGATATTATTATATTCATTCCATATAATATTTATACACTACTTTTATACATTACTATATAAACATATCTATTATATAAATTATATGCACATTTCTAACTATTTATTACTTTATCTCCAAAGGGTCTTCGCGCAAGGTGCGTAACCCTCCGCATCTCTCATCAATTACTGGATATATATCGATCTCACTTGGCTATTGGGTATTGGTTCATATTTTTGACTTGCTTTGTTCTCTCGATTTTGAATTTTCTGTGAGTCCTTCATTTGTTTCCAACAGATTTTGTCTGTGTTTTCTTCATCATTTGATCTTTTCTGATCGTCTTTTATTACTCTCTCGGTTTTCTCCCTCTTCGTTATCATCTTCCTTTTTGTCCTGGTTTTTATTACATTGAGCCTTCTCAATCCTGTTGTCCTCGGCATTTATTTCTTTGATTATATCTTCATACATCTTGATTAGCATTTTTCTTCCATTTCTGATGTCATCAATTTCTTGTTTTTTACCGCTAGGTTTTCCTTGTATTCGGTGCCATTCTCCTACCAATGTTTCTAATTCTTCTTTTCTGGGCATTATTCTCTCAGGCTCTCTTTTATTGTCCGTGAATTTTATTCTCATCTCTTTAACAGGGCTTTTATCGTCTTTGGTAATGCATATTCGGATTTCATTGCTCTTTTTACTAATATATTTTCATTGCTTTCGAATTTGTTTACGTCCATGATTTCGTTATCAGATTTTCTTTTTTTTTTCTCCAATTGATCAGTTTTGCTGCTGCTTCATCGTATCCTCTCTCGATTCCTCCATGGATTGGGTTTAATTTTTGTCCTATTATTTCGATGTCTTCTTGAATTGCATTTATCGTAACTAAATCTATTGCTCTTGCTTCTCGCGACATCATAACGTAATTTAACATCGTTTTTCCTTTATTGTCCTTCTCATTTAGAGTTGATCCTGTTTTTAATAACGACTTTTTGCTGTTCCGAATATTTTCCGGTCCATAAATATCGAACATCATTCCTGTTTCTTCTCGTATTACTTCGTTGTCTTTGATTGTTAGCGGATATTCGTTTAATCATACCTCTTAATTGCTCGCTCTCTTGTATTTGATTGCTTTGTGTACTTTGAATATAATTTTCGTTTTTGGTTGTCCCGATTTTCTCTCTATTGGACAATTTTCAGCCAAATGTCCGTTTAGGTTGCAGTTAAAATAGGTTGTAATCTCGAATCTTGTTGTTGTACTCATTATCGCCCTATCTCTTAAATGTCTGACCTCTTGTGTTGGGTTATTTTGTGGATTCTTCTTGAATTGGTTTAGTTTTTGTTGACCTTGAATTCTTCTCATTCGACAATTCTTTGACATATGACTGCTTTGATTGCAATTAAAACAGATTATCATTTCTTCTCATTCTGTGCGAACTCTTCTATCATATCCTTGGCAATTTTTTAGTTGATAACCTCGATCAGTTCTGCATCCTTCTTTTGAATAGATATCACATATTTGATTGTAGTTCACGTTGTTAATCCTGAAATAATTATTACACTTTATAAATTTACCTCTACTGTCTTGAATTCTCTTAACTGGAATATCGTAAATTCGTAATGGTTTTTCAATATATTGATTTGGTTAAGGGTAAATATCTTTCGTTTGTCTCGTCATCTCCATCACTACTTTCATTGGTTCTGATACTCGATCTTTTAACTCGGTTTGCTCATTTTCTCTTTCGACTCTTTCTTCCATTGTGGTTAATATTTTCTCTTTCCGTACGATTTCTGTTTTCCTTGTTTCAGCTCTTATTGTTCAACTGTTTTCATTTCCGAATTTCCAGTTTCCTTTTCGCCATTTAAATCTTCTTTGTTGCATTTTCTTTTTTTTGAATGCATCTCCTGTACATTCCTCTTTAAACTTGAAGATATTGGTTCTCGGCCCTTCATTTCCGGTTCATCGCGTACGATTTTGTACATTGTTGATTCTCTCAAAAATATTTCTGTTTTATCCGTGTTTTTACTTGGCAACTCTTGGTTCATTTCCTCTCGGAGTTTTTCCATCTCTTTACTCGTACTTGTTTTCAACTGAGTTGGAATTTCTGGTTCGGGTGGTTTCACGTTGTTTTCCTTTGTCGGTTAACTTTTCCGTTAATTTATCATATTTTTCGGCTTCTGTTTCCAAACTTTCTAATCTTGTTGTAATCATTGGTTCTGCTATCGCTACTGTATTAAGTTTTCTATCCGTTGCCGCTTTTCACTCTCTTTGAATTTCAATAACATGGTCTATTTCTTTATCCTTGTTCTCCGTTTGTTTTGGTATATTTTCAGTTTCTCTACACAATGGTTCCCTTGATTCCGGTTTCTCGTAACTCGTTTTCTTGATTCTATCTCTAGTTCATCGGCTCTATTATTCGTCGTTTACTTGATCTCTTTATTCTTTTGGTTTACTCGATCTCTTTACTCCTTGTCAATTATCTAAACATAAATAACACTTCTAGTATATATTATTCTACATAAATTTTCGCATTAATTTATCGTACTACTCTCACTGCTTTTCCTTAATTCTTTTCTCTACGTCAACTTCTTATCTTTTTAATTTTTGTTTTTTTTTTTTTTTTTTCATTTTAATTTTATTTTAAATTATCTATAGCTCGTATCAATTATCTATTTGTTTCGTCTAAATTATCCTTATAGTCGCATCAATTATCTATCCGGTCGTATCAATTAACTATTTTAATCAAATAAATCATCACCATCATATCAATAATCGTCTCGTTTACTATTCTCCTTTATCTCTATCATTGGTCCAAAAATGTTTCTTAATCTCTATTCACTATGGTCCTTTTTACTTAACTAGTCTCGTCTTTTATCCTAAACTTTATCCGCTATTGCTCTATGAGTCTTTTTATTTAAATCTTCTTGTCTTTTTCCTTAAACTTTATTCACTGTGATCGTTTTTCTTTTGATTCATCTCCCTTTATTTTTAAGTCTATTTTGAATTATCTATATCTCGTAACAATTATCTATCGACCTCGTATCAATTATCTATACCATAATATCAATAATATAAAATCATCATATTCATACTCCCATTCAATCCATTAATTATTTTTCCTATGTCTCCCGAAAAATTCGTTACTTAATCCTCAGTCGCTGGCGCTCTATGCCCTCTATGATTTCCGTTGGCTCTTCGGCCTTCGGCTTTAACTCTTTTACTGGTCATCTGTGACCTTAATCATATTTCATCTTTACTCATATCATATCTTATCTGGTACTCTATGGCCTCTAGTATCTGATCATAATCATCCGGCCCTCTATTGCCTCTAGTATTTGATCATAATCATCCGGCCCTCTATTGCCTCTAGTATCTGATCATGATCATCCGGCCCTCTATTGCCTCTAGTATCTGATCATAATCATCCCCCTCTATGCCTCTATACTGATCATATCATCCGGCCCTCTATTGCCTCTAGTATCTGATCATAATCATCCGCCCTCTATGCTCTGTATCTGTCATGATCATCCGGCCCTCTATTGCCTCTAGTATCTGATCATAATCATCCGGCCCTCTATTGCCTCTAGTATCTGATCATAATCATCCGGCCCTCTATTGCCTCTAGTATCTGGTCATGATCATCCGGCCCTCTATTGCCTCTAGTATCTGATCATGATCATCCGGCCCTCTATTGCCTCTAGTATCTGATCATAATCATCCGGCCCTCTATTTATTGTTTCATCGGACTTGAGCTCAACAGTGACTTTTGGGTATGTTTGAGGCCTCACACTGACTCTCAAGCCATGGCGTCTTTTGGCCGCGCATTCTTCCGGTTACGCTTTACTCACCGCCATTCGGATATTTGGTACTCGGTGTGGGATCCGGGTTATTGTACCAAACTCCTCGCTGGGCAATAAAAAAACATTCCCTCGGTACTCGGTGTGGGATCCGGGTTGTGTACCTCGAAGAATATAAAAGTATGGAAATGCCTAGACGTTCAATCAAGTTCCAAAAGCGGTTTACTTGATTTCCCGAATAGTGAAAAGAAAAGGAAGCGATCAAAAGTGGGAGCGGAAAATAAACTATCAAATCTCTGCCCGCTCCTTCCATCAGATTTCTCGGCTCCGTTCAGCCGCTCTCATCTGGCTTTAGTAGGACATTTTGAGTATGAACCATTTACCGGTTAGTTCACATCTCACCTACCGTTTGGCCCGATACTCGGTGTGGGATCCGGGTTGTTGTATCGAGTTCCTCCCAGCGAAAAAAAGAATCGTTCGATACTCGGTGTGTGATCCGGTTTTGTATCGAACAGCTCAGCGCCATCAGTCCCTTGGCTGATAACAACCTGAACACGACAGTCCGTAGCTGTCCTCTGGTGCCTCACCACCAGCTAGGGAAAAAAAGAATATCTCTAGGTACCTTTAACGTCTAAATCATGCGCATTTTTCAATTTTTATTTTTATTTTCGGTTTCCCCTTCACTTTCCCAATTCAAAAATTGTAGTAATCGCGTTGGTTTGTTCCCCAAAGAGGTGATCAATCTCTCGCCAGGAACTCCCCAACATTTGCGACGGATCCTACTACCTTCCTCTCCTCGGGTTGATCAAGGTTCTCCATCGGAATAAGCGTACTATCGTTATGATAGCTCGGTTTTAAATCTTACTTTCCAGTATCATTTCCATATAATATAATATAAATAACACTACAAAATACACTAACAAAATGATACATCGAAACTTTTACCGTACCTTATGTGTGATTTTTCAGCTTTCACTGTTTAAGTTGTGTTTTACTTGTCCACTCAGAATTTATTTAACGGCTTTCATGAAGTTTTCGGCTTTTTCCGTATGTTTTACACCTTTCGGTTGCTATTGTTGTCTCATTTATTATTATTATTAATCTCAACTCATCGTACTCGTTTTCAATCATCGTTTTCCTCTGGTTGCTAACTATTATTCTCGTAATTCATTATTATCTCTAATCCTTTATTTTCAATTATAACTAGCATCATCATTTTATTCATCTACGCTCATTTCTTATAATTCATTTCATTTATACCTGAACATTTCCTTTTATCTACGCCTAAGTTTCTCCATCATCTGGATTATCTTTTCGTCAATTTCTCTAACTTAATCGATTATCTGTTCTCGTTTTGTATCTAATTTGGCTCTACTTGGCCTCATGTCTTTTGTAATACTTACAATCAATTGTTCGTTACTTCCGCTAATATTTCTCATCTCATAGGAGTAGGGGTTCGAAATCGTTGCAACCTTTTCCGTTACTATTTTGATCTTTAATTTAATTACTTTCAATTAATCGTTTATTACGTTTAGAATTATTTTAACTGACTTGGTGATCACGTCTTATTTCAAACAATTTTAATCCAGTAATTTCTAGTTTTCCAATTTTTTTTTTTTTTTACGAACTCTTAGACGACCCGCATTTTTGTGGTTTCCCCCTATTTCTAATCACTTTAACCCTCGTGATTTCCACCTTTTCCCTATTTTTATTATTTTAATTTTTATTTATTTATCTTTTTTTTTTTTTTTTTTTTTTTTTTTTTTTTGGATGATATTTACACGATGATTCCATTGTTTTATACAACCTACCCATAATTTTATTTTTATTTATAGTTTCCTGTTTCTTTGATTCCTACTCTACAAATATTGATAATTTTATCCCCACTTTCCTGTTGAATCGTTTCATTTTTGAAATTTTGGGTATCTAATATTTTAACTTATTTACATATATTGATATTTTCCTCTCTCATTTCAATACTCGCCATTTATGAGTTTTCTAAACTGTTGTTTTGTTTCATCATATTGTTGGGGCTGTTGGTGACTTCGGATAGAAATTATTGTCGATCTGCCTCCAAACGTGCTTTAAACACCAGTAACGAACTCCAAACGATATAAACTTTATTGATTAAAACACTTTGTCTCCACTGATTTACAAAAATATTTACAATTCACTTTCCAAATTTTTAATTTCTTCGCAATTTTCTGAATTCTAGAGTATTCCGAGGTTTTGACCCATTGTAACATTTTATCAAAAGTTCACATGATGATCGTTCTATCGTAATTTTTGATCGTCTTATTATTCTACACCATATATCAAAATTAAAATTTTTGGCCAAAGTTGTGACCCTTTATAACATTTTATCTAAAGCTCTGATGACTAAAGTTCTATTGGCAATTTTGCTTGTTTCGTCGATCTCTACAACATATCAAAAATTAAAAATTTTGACCAAGGCTTTGACCCTTTATAACTTTTGACCCAGAAGTCAGACTGCCATACTTCTATAGTAAATATTGCTCAGCTTCTCACGCTCTACAACATATCAAAAATTAAAAATTTTGACCAAGGTTTTGACCCTTTATAACTTTTGACCCAGAAGTCAGACTGCCATACTTCTATAGTAAATATTGCTCAGCTTTTCAAGCTCTACAACATATTAAAAATTAAAATTTTTGAAGGTTTGACCTTTAATAACTTTTTATCCAAAGGTCGGAAGATCCTAATTTTATCACCACTTTTGCCATTTCATCGTTCTGTACAACATATTAAAAATAATTTTTTTTGACCAAAGTTTGACCCTTTTTAGCTTCGAACCTTTAGAAGATATAACCATGGTTCTATTGGCAATTTTATTAAGCTCATTCTTCTCTACAACATATCAAAAGTTATATTTTTGGTCAAGGTTTGACCCTTTACACCTTTGAAGTTCGATAAGATACGACTATAGTTCCATTGACAATAATACTCAACTCATCGTCCTGTACAACATATCAAAAATAAAATTTTTGGCCAAGGTTTGACCCTTTTTAGCTTCGAACCTTTAGAAGATATGACCATGGTTCTATTGGCAATTTTATTAAGCGCATTCTTCTCTACAACATATCAAAATTTATATTTTTGGTCAAGGTTTGACCCTTTGTAACTTCGAACCTTCAGAAAATACAACCATAGTTCAATTGGCATTTTTACTCAGCTCATCGTTCTCTACATAATATCATCGAACTGTTTTCTCATCGTCAATAAGTCGATCGTTTTCCTTCGTTTGTTGTTAAGTTCCATTCTTTAGTTCACCCTCTCTCATTTTCTGTTTAATAATTAAACATTTGTTTTTATTTCCTTGGACTCTTTGCAAAAACAATCATTTTTTATTATATATCGGCTGAGCCCCCAAATTTGTACTTGGTGGGCTAGTCGCCTATTGTTTACTCTCTTGATTTGTAGTCAGGTCGTTCGTTTTTCATCGATCTTTACAATTTCTTATCAATCTTTACAATCGATCTTTACACTTTTCGTTTTTCATCGATCTTTACAATTTCTTATCAATCTTTACAATCGATCTTTACACTTTTAAGTTCCACATATTTCATCTCTCCGGGGTTCGGCAAAATGTAGTCCCGACATTTCTATTTAAAAAGATAGTTATGCTTTATGTCCCCTGTCGTTTGTTGTGTACGAAAATCATTCTATCCCGGCTGAGGGTGTACTGACATAATTCTCTGTTGTTTCTTAACTTGATTGTTTTGGTCTTTCCAAATAACAAAGCTTCAATCCCGGCTGAGCCCCCAAATTTGTATGGTGGGTTACAGGGTTTCAAATCTTGCTTATCCTCCTGGTGACCCTAGTAACGCCATACAAAATGATTCTGACCGCCACTTGGCACCCGTTGCTAAGCAACGTTGGTAATGTGTTCAAGTGGTGGATTGCCCGCAAAAATTGAGTACCATGTGCTAGTACTATAGTTCCTCGGACAACCCTCGGGTTCACGAGCTGTCGATAGAAGACCTGTGCTCGCTTTTGATTCTTAGGTCCCATTATTCTCCTATCTTCTTCAAATGTTAACCTATACTCTCATATCATGCATTGTTATGTCCATTCGCTTAGTCCTTCTTATCATTGTCCATGCTGATGATTATTCTTTGGTCGGTACACCCTTTGTTGTGCTAATACACCCACATTATATCTTTCACCTTTATCCCTATTATAACTACAATGTTTCCCATTATTATTACTAGCATTATCATTGTTACTACTATATATATTACCTTTAGTATTATTTCTATTACTATAACTACTATATATTTATTGTTATTACTACTATGATTATTACTACTATTATTATTCTCATAATTATTATCAATAATTACTACAAATACCATGATTATTATTATTATTATTATTATCATTATTATTATCATAATTATTATTATTATTATAATTAGAATTACTCTATCATTATCGTTATTATTATTAAGATTTTGTAGGGATCCTTCCTTATTCCTCAGCGTTAAAAATTGTTTATTGATATACAACATTAGCCGTAGTCCATCTATATTTTCGGTTTTTGATAAAGTATTTTTGTAAATTCGAAAATTTTAGCAGCGTTCCGCCCTTATTTTACGGTTCATCCCTATTCTACAGTTTTCGACAAAGTATTTTCATTGACTCGGAAAATTTGAGCAGCGTTCCGTCCTTATTTTACGCATTCCATTTTTACGTTACTATTTTTGTTAAGTATTTGAATTAGTTCGGAAAATTTGAGCAGCGTCCCGCCCATATTTTCCGCCTCAACTCAAATTAATTTATTTAATTCTTATTTAAAAACATTATTTTTCATGATTTTGGTCGTTCGGATTAATCTTTTTCCGATGGCTATCCATTTTAACTGTTGCAACGATTTCGCAATCTTCCCCGCTACCCATTCCCTCTTTTTGTCCTTAAGATCTATTTATGTTCATATTATAGTTAATGAGTGCCACTGGACTACTCGGTGTTAGAGATTTTGAGCCGATCGTTGTTAAAAATTTATGTCAATTTTACAGAAAACGGATGGTGAAGGAGCAGCCAATAAACTACTCATTTACCCTCCGATTTCCCCTATGTACGGATAATATTGACGTTCCAACTCCTGCGTTCCGCACGCTGAGCCTTCACGGGTACATATCATTGGCGATTTTCCACGCACTTACACAAATCTGTACTATGTAGATTTTGCTTTCTTGCGTTATGTGTTGGCTGTGGGCCGGAAAAGGAATAACAAATAATAATTTACCATAGCATTTGGAATAAAAGTTTCGATGCACTAAGGCTGTAGATATAAAATATTTATTCAGCATATTACATCGGCTACATACATTTGAAATTCATTGTATCCATTCCATAAAATTTACTTCGAAAATCCCATAAATTTAATTCGATAAATCATCTATAAATTCAATTGAAAAAAACAAAATTATCCATAAAATTTAATCTGAAAAATCATTCATAAATTCAATTGAGAAATTACCCATAAATTTGATTCAAAAAATCATCCATAAATTCAATTGGAAAAACAAAATTATCCATAACTTCAATTTGCAAAACAAAAATCATTCATTAATTCGATCTGAAAAGTCATACATAAATTCAATTGAAAAATTACCCATCAATTCTCTTCGAAAATTCAACTAATAATATTGCACCAGTTGAGAGTGATCGTGTTCAGGCAAAACACTTACCCGTGTTAATTGCCTGAATGCACGCTTTCAACCAGCCATACAACCAGTTATACAATTCTATAATGGAATTTTTCTCTGCAAAATAAGACTGAAAATTTGTGAAAACACATCGGTATTTATACCTATTTTTCTCGCGTGTGAAATTTGATGCAGTAAAACAAAATTCGACCTTGTTATTTTCTAGTAAATTCTATTCGTTAATTTTATTATTTTTTGATTTATTTTTATAATTTTTTATTTAAGATTTTTATTGAATTATTACTAATTCAAATTTTCGATTTAAATTTCATTTTAATGAACTTTTATTAATTTTTTCAATTTCGTCGAATTTGTTGTGTTTTCTTGTTATATTTGTGTAGGTATCGTGCGAATCTTGGTGCATTTTGTTATTATTTTAATTTTATTTTTATGTTTTTGATTTTATATTTATTTATATTCTCTCAGATTTTAAAGTGTTTAATCGGTGTTGTATATTGTATTTTAAGTTATCTTGGTGCTGGGTTTTCGTGCTGTATTACTGATGCATTTAAACAATTCTCAAGGCTATTCGTGTGCTGGCCCAACAGAAGCTATATTAAAATCGAAAGATGGATAACATCTATGGGAGGTATTTGGTAATTAATTTGAACCCCCCAAAAGAAATAAAAACCCTTTTAACCTCGGAATCCGACGCCTTTTACCATCCTAAAATACGGTAAAATTCCTATTGGTCGAAGTTGGAAATTTTTTAGTTGCTATTTTTAGAATTAAACAAAATTTTATTTGGTTTTAACACCACTACTTGGCGAGAGGTGAGATTTATCTAGGTCAACTTTTATTGATTCAAATATTTTTAGGTTTAGGATTCCCACAATTTTTTACGAATTTGGAGTTTTTCTCAGATTATTTCCTTTTCGGTTCAAGTTCGTAGACTTAACAAAATCACTCACTAGTACTATTTAAAATTTTATTAAATATAACAAGTTTGTTTCACATTGAAAAGAATATGACTCAACATGAACCATGCAATTCATACTACAATCGTATTAGAGAAGGATGAATTCAAATGTAAGTTATCAAGTATTTGATCAATCAGTCTCTTCTGCAATTGGCGTCTTCTGAATTTTTTTTTGCTTGATCTGATATGATGATTCATCAGCGTCGTCATCCGGCATTGCAAATATAAATTTTGCAGTAATAAATGCTACGAAATAAGCTCTGATTTGATTTTCTAAGTTTTCTAAATTCAATTACGACTTTTACAAAGGCAAAAGTCAGGTTAATAATATTGAATTTAAAGATAAATTACGAATGTAGTCTGATCTCAATGAAAAATATTAAGTTATTTAAAATATCCCTAATTTTAAATTAATTGCAGATGTCTGGTAGAATGCCGTGCACATGGTAATACCATATTTATCTGAGTGCAGGATATTGCTCATTGCACATTCTTTAAGCAGACCTTCTGTTTGAAGTGGTTCAATGCCAAGTTTACAAATCAAATCATAAGTTGATGGAGGAATCGAGTCTAATGCCCAATAATACAAGTGTAAAGCTCTACCTGCTAATCAGGTTTGGCGATTTGTAATTCACTCTGAACCATGCTATATTTCTCAATATTTGCCTTATCAGTCAACTCAAAATGTGAAACAGAATCCATTGGACACTTAATATCAATCATGAATATTCTTTTTCTTTCAGTATCAGTTGTTATAAGATCGACACGTTGTTTAGAATTCAGGACAAGAGAACAAGAATGGTCAACCACGACAATAAAATTAGGATTTTTTAGATTATTCGTTATTATCTTTAAGCAGTCATTGTGTCTCTCTAATGTTAGTATTTGGTGAATCTTACATGACTGTATAGCATGAGACATAGTTTCATCCTCTTTCTCACAACATCTACATGATCTAGAATCCCCTTTTCTATTAGGCTTTGCATTGATGTTAAGTGTATTAGTTCGTGCTCGATGTATAAAGTTCCATGCAAACTAGCCAAGTTTACTTTTAAAAATTGCTTTATTTATTTGAGATGATAATTTTATAGCTGCTGCAATCATGTCGCTTTTATTTCTCAGTTGCCACTTTTGCATATATGAGTCGTACAATGCAGAGTGAAATATCTTCGAAATTGCTTTTCAAAACTTAGTCGTAAGTATGAAAGTTCCATGACTCTTTGTTATCAGATATAAAAAACTTGCTCTTTAACAATATGAAAAGATACGGAAATTGAATGTTCTCTTTTAAAGTAAATTATTGAAATACGTGCACGTTGAAATCTAGTTTTCTTTCCACCATGATTCAATTTAGTTTAGCACCATTAATCCAATCAAAACTTTGTTGTAATGTAGGCTCTTTGATTCCAAGACGAGGACCCGTTACAAACTTTAGAGAGTCAATATTAACTTTTCTCGAGTAAACGCAATTGGAAGTAAAGAGTCAGAAAAAGTGCACAATTGTTTGAGTATGATATTCATCAAGCAAATCGACACACGAATCTCCACCATTTTCAGTTGAGTTGTATAAATAAACTTTCTCAGAATTATGCGGCAAGTTCAAAATTCTTCTCAGATGGCCATGCAATTTACTTGAGTTATTGCCACAGGGATTAGTATTTCCTTGAGAAGATAATAATAAAGTACTAGTTTTAATTTCACGTGTTCGGAATGCAAATGTTAGTCAAGAATGAATAAAAATCTTGTAGGCCTTGAGATTTTGCCAACCAAATAAACCGGAATCTGCAATTTTTTTGTGTCATTAACAACTTTATCAAGAATTGCATAGGAACTTTGATCATTGTCCTCGCCTACTGGAACACCAAGATATTGATAAAATTATTTTGACAACAACTTTTTGATCTCGTTTTTGTTAATCAAGATCTCACCATTGATGTTAACTCTGGGAAGCTGCATGTAGCCACACTTCTCCGGTCGGTATTCAAATCCTATTTCTATAGCAGCTTCAACAGCAAAATCAACAATTCTTTGAAGGTTATCGACATTGTTTGCAACAACTGCAATGTCATCTGCATAAGCTAGAACTTGAACGGGTGAATCACCAATTATAAAAGGTTCAATACATGATCTACTTATTGCTTCAAGAACAGGATCAATGGCAATCGAGAAAAGAATCATTGAAAGAGGAAATCCTTGTTTAACTCCTTTTTTGATTGAAAGATTAGGTGTTACAATTGGGCCACAACTGTAGAAAGATTGAGTGTCGGTGTAAAGTAATTTGACAATAGTAATAAACTCTCCGCTAACGCCAATAGTTTTCAGAACATTTCACAAGTAGTCATGAGGAACACTTCCAAATGGTCCTTAATATCTAACCAAGCAATAGCTAATGGGGAATCCTTGCTATATTTCGAATGCTCAAGTTTCAGAAGAAAGTATTGAATTGTGCTCGACACAACCTTCATAAACAGAACCACCTTTTTGCCCAATATGTAAAATATCGTTACAAAACACCCATGATGTTTACGTGTAGGTAATATAGACGCAAAGACTTTATAAATAACAGACAGCAGAGCTATTGGTCGCCAAGATGAAACTTTATCATAATTATCTGTCTTATCAGGTTTCGGAATTAGTATAGTCTTGAAAGTTTTCCATCTAGTCGGAATGATTTTATTACTGATGATTTTATTAAACAGGAAACTTAACAAAATACCTTCAAGGTCAAGAAGAGCAAGATCTTTGTATTGAATACCATCAATACCCGGTGAAGTGTTATCAGCTCTCTTTAATTCGTAAATAACTTCAAACGGTAAAATATCTACAAGATTGAGAACATTTGTCGTGCTTCGACTATCTTTAAGAATTTTTTTCCATGAATTTGATACTGGGTCCTCGTGGTTAAATTGGTTCAGAATATCCTGAATTTCAGGCCTGACTGTGACTGGTAAGTCATTAATAATTTTATAAAAAGTTAATTTCATATTAATCAAAAATTCTGACCTACTTTTATATTTACTTATTATATTAGAGTTTTGTTTACTTTCTAGGTATGGTTTGTGGGATTTAATTTCAGTGAAATTATTTAAGTGAGGAATTTGTCGAATAATGCTTTCAACTATATGGTTAACATCAGTATTTTCAAAACTAATAATTAATTCAAAGACTTTATTTTTACGCTGTTGTAAGTCAACTTTAATTGTTTCTTTTGCTTTTGTTAAAATTTTCTCTTTATTTTTGTTATTGATCTCAGAAACATTTGGAAGAACAGAGTTGATAATTCTTGCTATTTCTCTCAAATTAATGTTATCAAGGGACATATCATGAGCATAGTTGTTGATGAAAGCACATGATAGAATTTTACTGAGCAAACCTGAACTGATTGGGTCATGTGGCTAAGGCTCGGAAGATACATTAAATTAAATAACGAAGGTTCGGAAATTTACCTGCATGGGGAGATCCACTGGTGCTCGCGTGGCTGGAATTCTTGCATTCCTGACGTTTCCTTGAAATCTGCTCGAGCATTCGGGACATGATAATTAATGCAATAAAATGAACTAATCCTCCGTCGTGCCACTTCTTATATGGGAGTGTGTGTCTGCTGGTGTAGAAATTGGTGATCAGCACACACTCTCTTAACAGCTGTTGGTTTATTCCTCACCAGTTATCGGCACGCTGTGCATCGATTTTCTTTAAGTTATTTATCGTGATATTTCCCAAAATGTCACATTCCTTCTCTCTCCGGTGGCCTTATTTATGGGTTTGAAATTCTGTTACATCACGACAAATGGCTGCCGGACAAAAAATAAAATCGATCGTCGAGAATTTTCTCGATTTAGTGGTTCTACGTCTCCCTAAGAAATTATTATTGGCAATTCTTCGTCTCGTTAATTATTACTCGTCTACGCGGTAAGTTATTTATTACATCTCCTATACATGATTTCATCTATTACTAGCCGGCAAAATTGGAGTCTGGGTTTTCCTGACGGGTTGGTTAGATGTCTCCTCAGTATGGTGTCGTAGTATGTTCGGAGATGGAAGTTATCAAAATCAGACGGTTTATATCGAAATGGATCCCGCTATTGTTTGTTATGAGATTTCTTTCCAAATGAAACCTACAAATACCTCCTATGCACTGTCTCAAATCAAGACTATTGTGATCAACTATATGTTTCGTACTTTAATAAGTAAATTCATACGTTGGGTTCTGTTTAACAATATTTTGGAATTGACCTGATTTCATGTGGAAATTTTCTTTTGTACTATTTATTCACTTAGTTTATTATTAATTAGTTCATGCGATTGATAAAATTTATGTAACTTTGGTTTCTTTTGATGATCATTATATTTTACAAAATTAGTTTCATTTAGGAGATGGCAATTTATTTTTGGGAAATTATTTTATTAATCCAGTTGACTCGGATATTAGTCTCATGTAGACTCTTGCATTTTTATTCTATAAACAATGTTGAAACTAGATCTTAGCTTCTCAAAATTCTTATATTTCGATATTTTAGTTCAGTCGATAAACTCGTTTAATAACTATAGTAGTTTCAAAAGCCTATTTCCATTTTGATCAGAGCATCTCAAGTTTTAATTTATTTAACTACTCACTAATTTTGCAAAACTTCATATACTGGTCGTGGTAATTTGCGATTTTAACCCTATTAGACACTTATATATCCCGATTGTATTTATTTACGGATTTCGACATACTGATTTATGTTTCGAATATAGCACCTTAATTTCCTTAATAAGTTTCTCAATACTTTTAATAAAATTCCTTATATTTTGCATAGCATTTAGTTTCATTAACAAGTTCCTCAAACTCTTTATTTATTTTTTTTGTATAGCATTTTAGTTTCATTAACAAGTTTTTCAGTACTTTTAATAAATCTCTTTATATTTTTAGCATAGCAACAATTTTTTATTGGGAATCCCGACACCTTCACTGAATTGATCCTAGGCGCGTTTGTGTTTATATTATAGTTAATGAGTGCCCGCTGGACTACTCGATGTTTGAATTTTAGCCGTATGCGAAAGGTAATTTTAGGTTGAGTTTATGGGAAATGAGTGCCGACGAAACAACCAAAAGACTATTTCCCCTTCACCCTTTTCCCCTATACGAAATAATATTGACGTTTCAGCTCCTGCGTTCTCACGCCGGAGCCTTCACGGGCACGAATTATTGGCGATAGTACACGCACTTACGCAATTCGATTGTGTGTTTGATTTTAATAACTTGTAGTATGTTTCGGCTGTGGGCCGGAAAAATTTCGACAGAAAGGTCTATTCATTTAAATATACATATATTTTTGCCATATACTTTGCCGCATAATTGTCATTTAGCATACATCATAAATCATAACTTTCTCTCCCCACGCCGGATCCAAGCAGAGCTCATTCGAGGTTGCAAGGATGCGACGTGGAGAGAGGGTCTAACCATCTCTCACTCACATAAAAATCTCAAGATCTCCACTGGTTAAGCGAGTTGTTTAAATTAGAATTGATTTAGGTTGAAAACCGATTTCAAGTTTTATAAAACTGGTTCAGATTAAAAACTGATTAAAATTGTGTAGAAATGAATCGGTATATATACCTATTGTACGACCCTAACCTTGCGTGTTATTTTTGATTTAGTAAAACAAAATTTGACCTTGTGATTTTCTAGTATATTCTATTCTTAATTTTATTATTTTGAAATTTTATTTGACAATTTTTCTTTTGCATTTTTTAATTGAATTATTTCTAATTCAAATTCTTTGATTTTTATTCCATTTTTATGAAATTTCGCTTTTTTTGATAAATTGTCAAATTTCGGTCAAATTGTTAGGTTTTCCTGTTATGTTTATGTTTATTTCGTGCGGATCTTGTTGCACTTTGTTATTATTTTAATTTATTTTTGTGTTTTATAATTTATATTTTATTGTTTTCTTTCTCGTATTTTAGCAGGGTTAGTTGATGTTTTAATAGGTTCGATTTTAAATCTGCCTGTTGTGTCTGCGTGTGTATTACCGATTCATTTAAACACTTTACAAGGCCGTTTGTGTTCTGGCCCAACATTATTATTATTACTACCATTGCCATTATATTTGTTACTATTATTATTATTACTATTATTATTATTATAATTCCCATTATCCTTACTATTATCATGATTATTATCAAAATTTTGTGTGGGGATTCGTCCTTATTCCTCAGCTTTATAAAATATTTTACTTATATAAAGTTTATACGTAATCCATCCGCATTTTTCAATTTTCGACAAAGTATTCTCATTGATTCGGAAAAATTTGAGCAGAGTTCCGCCCTTATTTTACGGTCTTATGATAAATGTTTTAATTATTTCCGAAAATTTGCGCAGCGTTCTGCCCATATTTTCGGTCTCAATTCAACAAAAATATATTTCATTCTTATTTATTATTTAAAACATTATTTTTCATGATTTTGGTCGTTCGGATTAATCTCTTTCCGATGGCTATTCATTTTAACTGTTTCAACGATTTCGGTAATTTCCCCGCTACCATTTCCCTTTCTTTATCCTTATGATCTATTTATGTTCATATTATGTTTAATGAGTGCCCACTGGACTACTCGGTGTTAGTGAATTTTAGCCGATTGTTGAGGATAATTTTAGGTCAATTTTATAGAGAACGAGTGATGAATGAGCAGCTAAAAAACTGCTCCTCCATCTTCCCATTCCCCCTATAGTGGGTAGTATTGACGTTTAGGTCCTATGTTATTCACGCCGTAACCTTCACGGGCACAAGCTATTGGCGGATGAACCTCACTTACACAGCTTGAATTGATGTGTAGATTTTGCTTTCTTGCTGTATGTTTTGGCTGTGAGCCCTAAAAATAAACAAACAAAAGTTACCGTACCAATCGGGTAAAAGCCTCGAATGCATATAATTGTTTATTCACATAATTGTCGAAAGTTCATAAATAGACATTGCTAGTTCACAACATCATAATTCATTATTCATAAATAAACATTTTCAATTTGCAGCGTCATTTTTTTCAATCAATACGTTCATAGTGAAGTCATCCATGCGATCAAGTTAACTGTAACGCATACTAACCAAAATAAAAATTCTCAAGTTAAGTCTCAAAGTGAGACTGAAAATCAATACTGAAAAATAAGTTTGAACAAATAAGATTGAAAATTAAGTTTTTAATTTGTCAAAACACATCAGTATATATACCTATAATTTGACCTTAACCTTTGGTGTTATTTTTATTGCGATTAAACAAATTTGAATTTGGAATTATTTGTGTTATCTAAATTAAATTTTTATTAATTTCTTAATTTAATTTGACAATTTATTTTTAACATTTTTAATTAAATTTATTCAGCCAAAAATATTTTATTTTTAGCAAGAATTCATTACTTTTTACTTTTGTTGGGCCAGCACACCAATAGCCTTGAGAATTGTTTAAATGCATCAGTAATACAGCACGAAAACCCAGCACCAAGATAACTTAAAATACAATATACAACACCAATTAAACACTTTAAAATCTGAGAGAATATAAATAAATATAAAATCAAAAACATAAAAATAAAATTAAAATAATAACAAAATGCACCAAGATTCGCACGATACCTACACAAATATAACAAGAAAACACAACAAATTCGACGAAATTGAAAAAATTAATAAAAGTTCATTAAAATGAAATTTAAATCGAAAATTTGAATTAGTAATAATTCAATAAAAATCTTAAATAAAAAATTATAAAAATAAATCAAAAAAATAATAAAATTAACGAATAGAATTTACTAGAAAATAACAAGGTCGAATTTTGTTTTACTGCATCAAATTTCACACGCGAGAAAAATAGGTATAAATACCGATGTGTTTTCACAAATTTTCAGTCTTATTTTTCAGAGAAAAATTTCATTATAAATTTTAACTGGTTGTATAACTGGTTGAGAGCCGTGCATTCAGGCAATTAACACGGGTAAGTGTTTTGCCTGAACACGATCACTCTCAACTGGTGCAATATTATTAGTTGATTTTTTCGAAGAGAATTGATGGGTAATTTTTCAATTGAATTTATGTATGACTTTTCAGATCGAATGGATGAATGATTTTTGTTTTTCAAATTGAAGTTATGGATAATTTTGTTTTTCCAATTGAATTTATGGATGATTTTTTGAATCAAATTTGTGTGTAATTTTTCAATTGAATTTATGAATGATTTTTCAGATTAAATTTATGGATAATTTTGTTGTTCTAATTGAATTTATAGATGATTTATCGAATTAAATTTATGGGATTTTCGAAGTAAATTTTATGGAATGGATACAATGAATTTCAAATGTATGTAGCCGATGTAATATGCTGAATAAATATTTTATATCTACAGCCTTAGTGCATCGAAACTTTTATTCCAAATGCTATGGTAAATTATTATTTGTTATTCCTTTTTCCGGCCCACAGCCAACACATAACGCAAGAAAGCAAAATCTACATAGTACAGATTTGTGTAAGTGCGTGGAAAATCGCCAATGATATGTACCCGTGAAGACTCAGCGTGCGGAACGCAGGAGTTGGAACGCCAATATTATCCGTACATAGGGGAAATTGGAGGGTAAATGAGTAGTTTATTGGCTGCTCCTTCACCATCCGTTTCCTGTAAAATTGACATAAATTTTTAACAACAATCGGCTCAAAATCTCTAACACCGAGTAGTCCAGTGGGCACTCATTAACTATGAAATGAACATAAATAGATCTTAAGGACAAAAAGAGGGAATGGGTAGCGGGGAAAATTGCGAAATCGTTGCAACAGTTAAAATGAACAGCCATCGGAAAAAGATTAATCCGAACGACCAAAATCATGAAAAATAATATTTTTAAATAAGAATTAAATAAATTAATTTGAGTTGAGGCGGAAAATATGGGCGGGACGCTGCTCAAATTTTCCGAACTAATTCAAATACTTAACGAAAATAGCAACGCAAAAATGGAATGCGTAAAATAAGGGCGGAACGCTGCTCAAATTTTCCGAGTCAATGAAAATACTTTGTCGAAAACTGTAGAATATGGATGAACCGTAAAATAAGGGCGGAACGCTGCTAAAATTTTCGAATTTACAAAAATACTTTATCGGAAACCGAAAAATATAGATGGACTACGGCTAATGTTGTATATCAATAAAAAATTTTAACGCTGAGGAATAAGGAAGGATCCCTACAAAATCTTAATAAATATAACGATAATGATAAGGGTAATGGTAATTATAATAATAATAATATTGGTAATAATAATAATAATAATGGTAATAATAATAATAATCATGGTATTTGTAGTAATGATTGATAATAATTATGATAATAATAATAATAATAGTAATAATCATAGTAACGATAACAATAAATATAATGGTAGTCATAGCTATAAAAATAATAATAAAGGTATTAGTAGTGACAATTAAGAAAGGTAATATATATAATAGCAACAACGATAATGCTAGTAATAATAATGGGAAACATTGTAGTTATAATAGGGATAAGGGTGAAAGATATAATGTGGGTGTATTTAACATAACAAAGGGTGTACAGGCCAAAGAAAAGTCTTCGACATGGACAACAAGAAGAAGGACTATGAGAATGGACATAAAGATAGATGGTATGAGAGTATAGGTTAACATTTGAAGGAGATAGGAGAATAAGGGGACCTAAGAATCAAAAGCGAGCACAGGTCTTCTATCGACAGCTCGTGAACCCGAGGGTTGTCCGAGCAATTACAGTACTAGCGATAATACTCAATTTTTGCGGACAATCCACCACTTGAACACATTACCAACGTTGCCTAGCAACGGGTGCCAAGTGGCGGTTAGTATCATTTTGTATGGCGTTACGAGGGCAACTAGAAGGATAAGCAAGATTTGAAACCCTGTAACCCACCACTTTTATATAACTTGTCGTTTTTCGGTCAAATTTTCTTGTTATTATGTTATTTTTTTATGTAAATTTTGTTCGGTTCTTGATGCATTTTGTATTTTTTATTTTACTTTTATGTTATAGATTTTATATTCTCTCAGATTTTAAAATTTTTAGTTGGTGTTGTATATTGTATTTTAAGTTATCTTGGTGCTGGGTTTTCGTGCTGTATTACTGATGCATTTAAACAATTTTCAAAGCCGTTTGTGTTCTAGCCCAACAATTGGTTTTCATATTCTCATATAATTCTGATAACTAAACCAAAATAATGGTTTTTTTAAAATATTTCATCCTTAACTTATATTTGATAATCTATCATTTTTTGGGGGAGACAAATGCCTCTTAACTACGTCCCTGATATTAGTTACACATATTGTTATAAATTGCATAATAGCTCATTCCTGTTTGAGGTTTGTGACAAGGGTGTTTACTTATTATATTACCCCACTTACAAGGTTATATATTGTAATTAATTTATTAGTCCATTTATTTTATTTCATTAATTACTTTCTGCATTTAAAAGCATATTAAATAACTTTCAAAAATCTAAAAACTTTTTTAAAACATTTATCAAAATTTTCAGCTATTACTGACAATTTATTAAATTTATAATCATAATATAATCAATATAATAATATGAATTAAATGTATGAATATCGACTGCCTAAATATTAGTTATATTTTCTTAATTAATCATTTACAGGCGATTTCAAATTTTTTTACCAAAATTAAACATCAAAATCTCGATTATAATGGCTATTCTAGAAATGATTGTTTGAAAATTTGGCTCTGTCAAAATTCTGTGCGGATATTGAAAAATCTCAATGACACATTGAAACAAGGCAGCGAAATTTATTACATATGTCCGAAAAATCCTTTATTTAATGCAATTTTCAGTTGTCAAAGTTGGTTTTCATTTCCTAGACTCAATCGACAAAGTTTCTTGAAAGATGATTTCGAAACTGTCGAGGAGTTTTCATGTAACTTGATTTTAGAAATCAGCAGTTGCAATTATGAGTGCGTTTATTTGGTTTACATTTGCCAAAATCCGATTAATTCTTTCGTGTCTTTTGGAAGACAAATTAATCTCATTAGGTTTTGTCAGATCTCAGTGCCAAAAGCTCAATTGTTTTGCAATTCAAAATGTTGTCCAATCCACCATGAAAATGATGATTCATTCGTTTGGAATATTGTCGATATTATCGAATCCAACACATTTTATTTCTTTCTCAACATTTTTAAAACGGTCATTGTTTTTCGGATTATTTCTGCACAAAAAGACACCATATCTCAGATAATAAATTTTTGTCATAAAACCGACGGAATTCCAACCAATCAAATCGACAGAAATCAACCACTGGATTTGTATTCGTCAATTGATTATTTTGATTTGTTACAAGCAATAAACATTAAAAGCATATTAATAAATCATATAGCAAATATAATAACTGATAAAATTATCAATAATGACTTTCAGATTTTAAACACGATCAAAAATTGTAGAGGAATCAAACTTAAACGGATTAAAATGTTTCATAACAAAAGAGATCTTTTTCGAACGATTTATAAGAAACAGTCCAACTCGAAATTTTATACATTGTGTCGAAAACAAAAAGTCAAACGTTATACAATTAAAAAGAAAAATCGTGGTAATTCGACGGAACTTGAAACGGAAACCAGAAAGAATCTAAGTAAACGACAGCGCTATTTGATTAAAAAAAATGAACTGTCACAGGATTTTTTCAATATGAAATTTTTATCATTGGAAGAGGCATGTAATATAAAAAATTCTCTTAGTGATAATACTTTTATAAAGACTAGACCAATGTTACAGTGTTTAAACAAGCTGTTTCCAAACGGTAACAGTTCTCCGTGTCATTCGATTTCTCTCGAAACAAGTTCAATAAATAAAAAATCAAACATGAATCTCAAACCCCAAATTTTACAATCTATCAAAGAGGATCTACAGAAATTATCAAAAGAAATCGACAAACATTCGTCACAAACAATATTCAAATTCCATCCACACCTTATTGCAAAATCGTACAATGTAAGAAAAAATCAACATGAAATTGACGAAAGAATGAAAATTGTTCGATCAAGATTGAAGAAAAACCAACTTCACGATCAACTGTGTTCTGCCATTCAAAAATCAAGCGAAGATGAGTCGAAAAATATCGCGATTTCAGATGATAAAAATGAATGACGTCTTAATCATAAATATTTTTTTTAAAAAATAAAATTTGACGAATCTATTTTTTTTTAAAATTATTAAATTTATTTTGGTCAAAAATAAATTCAACAACTTCCAATTATCTTCAATTTAATGTTGAATATTATTAATTTAAACAAATTAACCTATAAAATGTTGGTGTTGACAATAGGAAAAATTACAATTATTTAAATAAATAAATAATTAAAGTTGGGTTAATTATAATAATAAAAAAGTTTTATCTATTTATACTCGGATGATATTGTTATTAGTGTTGGGTTATAAAAAATATAGCAAAAAAATCAATAAAAATAATTCAAATTAGAAAAAAAGTAAAAATATATATTTTTCGGGGAGAAGAGGTAACCGGTAACGGTATCCACCAATAAAAGCGTTGATAAAAAAGGCAAAACAGTAAAAAAGGAAATATTTACAGCTAGTTCATATATATTTTTTATCTCGTTTTATATTTATTCATAAATGCGGTTTTGATGGTCCTTTGCGCTTTTATTGTCCGCGGCGTTTTTGTCTGTGCTGTTTTTACGGCGCTTTTATTTGGATAAACCACGGGCAAAATCAAGGGGTATCAAACTGAACGTAGTTTAATGGACAATACATTTGTTGATTTATAATTTTTGGTGGGTTACAGGGTTTCAAATCTTGCTTATCTTCCTGGTGACCCTAGTAACGCCATACAAAATGATTCTGATCCCACTTGGCACCCGTTGCTAGGCAACGTTGGTAATGTGTTCAAGTGGTGGATTGTCCGCAAAAATTGAGTACCATGTGCTAGTACTATAGTTGCTCGGACAACCCTCGGGTTCACGAGCTGTCGATAGAAGACCTGCGCTCGCTTTTGATTCTTAGGTCCCATTATTCTCCTATCTCCTTCAAATGTTAACCTATACTCTTATATCATGCATTGTTATGTCTATTCTCATAGTCCTTCTTCTCGTTGTCCATGTCGAAGATTATTCTTTGGCCTGTACACCCTTTGATATGTTAAATACACCCACATTATATCTTTCACCCTTATCCCTATTGTAACTACAATGTTTCCCATTATTATTACTAGCATTATCATTGTTACTACTATATATATTACCTTTATTATTATTTCTATTACTATAACTACTATTATATTTATTGTTATTACTACTATGATTATTACTACTATTATTATTATCATAATTATTATCATCATTACTACAAATACCATGATTATCACTATTATCATTATTATTATTATTATTATCATAATTATTACTATTATTATAATTAAAATTACTCTTATCATTATCGTTATTATTATTAAGATTTTGTAGGGATCCTTCCTTATTCCTCAGCGTTAAAATTCTTTATTGATATACAACATTAGCCGTAGTCCATCTATATTTTTCGGTTTTTGATAAAATATTTTTGTAAATTAGAAAATTTTAGCAGCGTTCCGCCCTTATTTTACGCATTCCATTTTTACGTTACTATTTTTGTTAAGTATTTGAATTAGTTCGGAAAATTTGAGCAGCGTCCCGCCCATATTTTCCGCCTCAACTCAAATTAATTTATTTAATTCTTATTTAAAAACATTATTTTTCATGATTTTGGTCGTTCGGATTAATCTTTTTCCGATGGCTATTCATTTTAACTGTTGCAACGATTTCGCAATCTTCCCCGCTACCCATTCCCTCTTTTTGTCCTTAAGATCTATTTATGTTCATATTATAGTTAATGAGTGCCCACTGGACTACTCGGTGTTAGAGATTTTGAGCCGATTGTTGTTAAAAATTTATGTCAATTTTACAGAAAACGGATGGTGAAGGAGCAGCCAATAAACTACTCATTTACCCTCCGATTTCCCCTATGTACGGATAATATTGACGTTCCAACTCCTGCGTTCCGCACGCTGAGTCTTCACGGGTACATATCATTGGCGATCTTCCACGCACTTACACGAATCTGTACTATGTAGATTTTGCTTTCTTGCGTTATGTGTTGGCTGTGGGCCGGAAAAGGAATAACAAATAATAATTTACCATAGCATTTGGAATAAAAGTTTCGATGCACTAAGGCTGTAGATATAAAATATTTATTCAGCATATTACATCGGCTACATACATTTGAAATTCATTGTATCCATTCCATAAAATTTACTTCAAAAATCCCATAAATTTAATTCGATAAATCATCTATAAATTCAATTAGAAAAACAAAATTATCCATAAATTTAATCTGAAAAATCATCCATAAATTCAATTAAAAATTACCCACAAATTTGATTCAAAAAAATCATCCATAATTCAATTGGAAAAACAAAATTATCCATAAACAAAATCATCCATCAATTCGATCTGAAAAGTCATACATAAATTCAATTGAAAAATTACCCATCAATTCTCTTCGAAAAATCAACTAATAAATATTGCACCAGTTGAGAGTGATCGTGTTCAGGCAAAACACTTACCCGTGTTAATTGCCTGAATGCACGGCTCTCAACCAGCCATACAACCAGTTAAAATTTGTAATGAAATTTTTCTCTGAAAAATAAGACTGAAAATTTGTGAAAACACATCGGTATTTATACCTATTTTTCTCGCGTGTGAAATTTGATGTAGTAAAACAAAATTCGACCTTGTTATTTTCTAGTAAATTCTATTCTTTAATTTTATTATTTTTTGATTTATTTTTATAATATTTTATTTAAGATTTTTATTGAATTATTACTAATTCAAATTTTCGATTTAAATTTCATTTTAATGAACTTTTATTAATTTTTCAATTTCGTCGAATTTGTTGAGTTTTCTTGTTATATTTGTGTAGGTATCGTGCGAATCTTGGTGCATTTTGTTATTATTTTAATTTTATTTTTATGTTTTTGATTTTATATTTATTTATATTCTCTCAGATTTTAAAGTGTTTAATCGGTGTTGTATATTGTATTTTAAGTTATCTTGGTGCTGGGTTTTCGTGCTGTATTACCGATGCATTTAAACAATTCTCAAGGATATTGGTGTGCTGGCCCAACATAAAACACTCCGGGGCCCGTAAAATTGCGACCCGCGATTTCTTAAAGATCCAAGCTATGAACTATGCAGAGTTTACATTCTCCATTCAATTGGGTCTACGAGCTACATGGTCGTGACCTTAAAACCCACATGCATAAAAATAATCATACAGTATACATCAATATACGGTTTACAAGATGAAGTGAAAGAGGACATACAGTCCGGTCATGATCACACATAAAGATAGTTAATAGTCTAAGGATTATTAGTTCATTGTTAATTATGAGTTCAATATTCAGTCACTTGGGTATTCGTCTCGCTGATGCTTTGAGTTTCTTGGTTTCTGATTGATTACTTTCTTCAGCAGGTTCTGATATTTTGACGATTCGATATCTGTTGTGCGATTTGACTTTGAGATTTTGTTTGGTTTGGGGAATTGACTTCATTAGATGCCGATTGTTTGGAAGATTGGCAGGCTTAGTGAATCTCGGATAAGAAGAATAGATAGAATGTTTAGTTTGAGACTTCTTTTTGCTGGTTTATTTAGGGTTTTGAGTTGTAAATTGACATTCTAACTTTCGTTTGTTGATTGTTTCTTTGCATCTTGAACTGGGTGAGGTTCAATTGGACTCTGTGGATAGCTGACCCTTTGTCATATTATCTAGTCTCGATTGTTTTATGATAATTGATCGGTTCGGGATTATTCATGATTCTTTGAGATTGGTCTGAGTTTCTTCTTTTTAGTTATCCATTTTGGCTGTTTGTTCTCGATTTTCGGTTCTTTTTGTTATTTTGTAGGGTTTCTAAAGATCATCCATGATTATTTTAATATTGTTTCCTTGATGGGTGTTTCCTTTTTCTATTGACTTTCGATTTGATTTTCTAGAGTTCTGAGGATTGAACGATCTGTCCTTCTTGTTTTAATCCTTTAACCATTGGGTATAATAGGAATTGATCCGTCCGTGATTGGTATCCTTTGGGGTTTCTCATATATCGGCATATTTGTTACAGTTAATTTTTGCATCGATTGATTGATTGTGGGGTTTTTCGACATCTCTCTAAGGGATGCTAGGTTGTCTATATGGGTTTATTACTGATATCTTCCTTCTCGTCGCCAATATCATGCTGCTTTCGAACAATTTTCAGGTTCCTTTAATAAGGCTTGCTATTATTCTCTCTTGATTTTGGGTAGTTATTTGACTTTCTGTTTCTCTCCTTTCTTTATCTCTGTTGCTTTCATTACCGTATCTGGTTGCTCGTCTCTGTGATTGGATTAATCTTAATTTGACATCATTTATCTTTTTTGTTTGTCTTCACTACGATTTGCAAGATTTCTTACGATATTCCATTTTGATTGAGTGCATTTCTCGGTTCAGTCTCATCATCTTTTGTCTTGTCGTTTATTGGTATTGTCCTTTGCCTTCTCTCCTTACTGATTCGATTTATCTTTCTTGTTGTCGGGTTTTGATTGTTGGGTTGTTCTTTGATTTTTTCTCTGGTCCGTTCTCTATTTGTATCCGGTGTTGAACTTCAGTCATGCTTGAGATTACTGTTCCGTGATATTCATCTTGTCTCGTTTGGCTGCATCTAGTTTCACTCGCAATTGGACGTCTTTCTTGCTCTTTTCCTGGCTTTAATTTTGAGTCCCTTCCACTCTTTTGCTACATTTATTTCTTTGTCTTTTTAGTTTTTCCATTTAACTCAATCACCACAAATTTCGTTTCTCAGTTAGCTGTCCTTTGTTGTTATTCACCAGTTTCTCATTGCTTGATTCAGTTTTTCATCAAATTATTCTCCCTCGTCTTTTTCGTTAACTGACTTGATATTTCATCTATTTCTTCAATGCTTTCGTTTTGTGTTGGTGATCTCTTTACTATTTTGTTGCTTTATCTTGCTCCGATCGTGGATTTGTTATCGTTGTTTCTCATTTTCGTCTTTCATCTCATTGTTCTGGATTCTCTCCAAGTTTACTCTTGTCTCTGATTTCCTTGATGGCTTCGGTACCTCTTAATCGGTTTATTTCAATTTCTGATCTGCTTGATATTTGATTGGCTTCCATTTGATTGTTTCTCCATTTTAACGTAATATTGCATCACTTGTCTTTCTCATTCCCATCGTCTGATTTCTAATTTGTTTTCGCTCTTTGATTTATCTCCAAAGGGTCTTCACGCAAGGTGCGTATCCCTCCGCATCTCTCATCAATTACCGGATATATGTCGATCTCACTTGGCTATTGGGTATTGGTTCATATTTTGACTTGCTTTGTTCTCTCGATTTTGAATTTTCTGTGAGTCCATCATTTGTTTCCAACAGATTTTGTCTATGTTTTCTTCATCTTTTGATCTTTTCTGATTGTCTACGTTATTTGACTTTGATTGTTGTCTTATTTCTTTGAAGGCTACTGGATTTTACCTTTTATTACTCTCTCGGTTTTCTCCCTCTTTGTTATCTTCTAGGCTCTCTTTTATTGTCCATGAATTTTATTTCTCCCCTCTTTAACAGGGCTTTTATCGTCCTTGGTAATACATACCGGGATTTATTGCTCTTTTTTGTAATATATTTTCATTGCTTTCGAATTTGTTTACGTCTATAATTTCGTTATCGGATTTTCTTTTTTCTCCAATTGATCAGTTTTGCTGCTGCTTTATTGTATCCTCTCCCGATTGCTCCAAGAATTGGGTTTAAATTTTTCCTATTACTTCGATGTCTTCTTTAATTCCATTTATCGTAACTAAATCTATTGCTCTTGCTTCTCGCGACATCATAATATAATTTAACATCGTTTTTCCTTTTTTGTCCTTCTCATTTAGAGTTGATCCTGTTTTTAATAATTCCCTGAGAATTTTCGTTGACATATCTTGACACTGCAATCATCATGGTGTTTGTCCTTTCTCATTTCTGATATTTGTATGTTGTCCACATTGGTTCATTATCTCAATAATTTCCATCGTTCGTTCCTCGTTTTCGGTTTCTGTAGCATGGTGTAGGGGTGTATTACCCGCTATGTCAATTATTGTGAATAATATTGGTATTCTTTTCTTTAAGATGCTGATTTATGCTGTTGATTTTAGCCTTTGCGTAGTTCGTGATCATCTTTGTTACTCCTTCTAATATCTCGGTGATATTCTTGTTTCTAGTCCATTTCGGCATTATTTCCTTAGTTGTTTTGATGATTGCTTCCATCTGTTCCAGTAATTCATTTTATCATTGTAGATTTCGTTATATTCTCGTTTCCATTTCGCCTGATTACTATAATATCTTGATTTTATCTCTTGGCTGTTTGTGACTCTGTTAATTTGTTTGTCATGTCTAATAGGTTTTTCTGCCTTCCAGTTGTCATGTCTTTTCCTGGTTCTTAACTTGATTCGACACTTGTATCATTCGCTGGCTTTATTCTGGTGTTGGTATTGATCTCATTGATTTCCTATTGCTTCCTCTCATTAGTCCCACTGCTCCGGATGGTTCTGAGTCTGTTTATTTGGACGATTCCGAGTCATATGTCCCATTTTAGACAGTTAAAAGATTTTCCGCGTCTTTTGTTACAAAATCTATTTACGTGTCCTCTCTTCCCGAATAGTTGGCTTATTTGATGTCGATAGTAGTCGTTCTTTTGTTAGCTTTTGTATCGATTGTCCATGTAATTTCTTCGATCGTTGTGGTTTTGTAGTCATGCATTGTAATTTTTCCTTTCCACATTCGTTGTTTTGCTGAGTTCTTCTCTTACATCTTCTTTTGTCTCAATTTTCAATTCACTGACTGTTTTTGATCTGTCTTGCATATTCAGGTTTCTCGTTTGTTGTCTTTGGATTCTCTTTTCGATTAGTTCTTCCTCTGAAATTTTATTAACCATTAAAATATCTATTACCTCTTGCTCGATTGACGTCTCTCTGATTTCTATATTGTCTTTGACTCCAATACTTTACTTTTCACGTTTATTTGAAGTTTCTCTTTCTTGTCCTTTTCATTATTGTTTAGTCCTTGTGGTAACATGTTTATTTTCGCTTTCCTTATCAGTTTTCTTTTCGATTTTTGTAGTAGTACCCTCGTATTTTGATATTTTGTTTTTTGTTTTTTCGATATCTTTTATCGCTGTTTTTCTGCTTTTTCGTCGTCTATCGTTCGGTGAACTCTTGAATTATCTTTATTTTATTTTATTTATTTTTTTTTTTTTCGCAGCTCGATTCTTGCTCTGATTTTATTTTGACCTCCTGAGTTTCATTTTTCTTAATCACGTCATTTTCTTTGTCGTTATTTTCGTTTTTTATTGCCATACCATCCTCGCTGTTGACAACACACTGCTCCGCAGTGTGGATTTCTTTTGTATTAACTATTCTCGACACATTGCTTCTACTTGATATTTGATTTCTTTTCATCCGTCTTTGTCGAATTTCTTGGATTTCCTCTCTCTGTACTCTCTTTCATTCAATTTGTTGCTGTTCCGGATATTTTCTGGTCCATTGATATCGAACATCATTCATGTTTCTCCTCGTATTACTTCGTTGTCTTTGATTGTTTGCAGATATTCGTTGAATCATACCTCCTAATTGCTCAATCTCTTGTATTTGATTGCTTTGTGTACTTTGACTATAATGGTTCGGTTTTGGTTGTCTCGATTTTCTCTCTATTGGACAATTTCAGCCAATGTCCGTTTAGGTTGCAGTTGAAACAGGTTGTAATCTCGAATCTTGTTGTTGTACTCATTATCGCCCTATCTCTTGAATGTCTGACCCCTTGTGTTGGTTATTTTATGGACTCTTCCTGAATTGGTTTGGTTTTTGTTGACCTTAAATTCTTCTCATTCGACAATTCTTTGACATATGACCGCTTTGATTGCAATTAAAACAGATTATCATTTCTTCTTCTTCTGTGCGAACTCTTCTATCACATCCTTGGCAATTCTTTAGTTGATAACCTCGATCAGTTCGGCATCCTTCTTTTAAACAGATAATACATACTGGTTGTAACTCGCGTTTTTAATCCTGAAATAATTATTATAATTTATAAATTTACCTCTACTGTCTTGAATCCTCTTAACTGGCATATCGTAAATTCGTGATGGTTTTTCAATATATTGATTTGTTTGCGGGTAAATATCTTTCGTTTGTCTCGTTATTTCCATCACTACTTTCATTGGTTCTGATACTCGATCTTTTAACTCGGTTTGCTCATTTTCTCTTTCGACTCTTTCTTCCATTGTGGTTAATATTTTCTCTTCCAGTACGATTTCCGTTTGCCATGTTTCAGCTATTTTTGTTCCAACTGTTTTTATTTCCGAATTTCCAGTTTCTTTTTTGTCATTGAAATCTTCTTCGTTGCATTTTCTTTTTGAATGCATCTCCTGTACATTCCTCTTTAAACTTGAAGATATTGGTTCTCGGCCCTTCATTTCCGGTTCATCGCGTACGATTTTGTACATTGTTGATTTTCTCAAAAATATATTTCTGTTTCATCCATGTTTTTGCTTGGCAACTCTTGGTTCATTTCCTCTCGGAGTTTTTCCATCTCTTTACTCGTACTTGTTTTCAACTGAATTGGAATTCCTACCTCGGGTGATTTCACGTTGTTTCCTTTATCGATTAGCTTTTCCGTTGATTTATCATATTTTCAGCTTCTGTTTCCAAACTTTCTAATCTCGTTGTAATCATTGGTTCTGCTATCGCTACTGTATTAAGTTTTCTATCTATTGCCGCTTTTCACTCTCTTTGAATTTCAATAACATGGTCTATTTCTTTATCCTTGTTCTCCGTTTGTTTTGGTATATTTTCAGTTTCTCTACACAATGGTTCCCTTGATTCCGGTTTCTCGTAACTCGTTTTCTTGATTCTATCTCTAGTTCATCGGCTCTATTATTCGTCGTTTACTTGATCTCTTTATTCTTTTGGTTTACTCGATCTCTTTATTCCTTGTCAATTATCTAAACATAAATAACACTTCTAGTATATATTATTCTACATAAATTTCCGCATTAATTCATCATACTACTCTCACTGCTTTTCCTTAATTCTTTTCTCTACGTCAACTTCTTATCTTTTTAATTTTTGTTTTTTCATTTTAATTTTATTTTAAATTATCTATAGCTCGTATCAACTATCTATTTGTTTCGTCTAAATTATCCTTATCTATCCGGTCGTATCAATTAACTATTTTAATCCAATAAATCATCACCATCATATCAATAATCGTCTCGTTTACTATTCTCCTTTATCTCTATCATTGGTCCAAAAACGTTCCTTAATTTCTATGCGCTATAGGCCTTTTTACTTAACTCTTCTCGTCTTTTTCCTTAAACTTTAACCACTGTTGCTCTATGGGCCTTTTTATTTAAATTCTCTTGTCTTTTTCGGTAAACTCTATTCGCTGTAATAATTTTTCTTTTGCTTCATCTCCCTTCATTTTTTAAGTCTATTTTGAATTATCTATATCTCGTAACAATTATCTATTAATCTCGTATCAATTATCTATATAGTCTTATCAGTTGTCTATATAGTCGTATCAATTATCTATATCATAATATCAATAATATAAACTCATCATACTCATACTTTCATTCATTCATTAATTGTTTTCCTATGTCCCCCAAAAAATTCATTTACTTAATCCTCAATCGCTGGCGCTCTATGCCCTCTATGATTTCCGTTGGCTCTTCGGCCTTCGGCTTTAACTCTTTTACTGGTCATCCGTGACCTTAATATCTATTCATAATCATATTTCATCTTTACTTATATCATATCTTATCTGGTACTCTATGGCCTCTAGTATCTGATCATGATCATCCGGCCCTCTATTGCCTCAAGTATCTGATCATAATCATCCGGCCCTCTATTGCCTCAAGTATCTGATTATAATCATCCGGCCCTCTATTGCCTCAAGTATCTGATCATAATCATCCGGCCCTCTATTGCCTCAAGTATCTGATCATAATCATCCGGCCCTCTATTGCCTCAAGTATCTGATCATAATCATCCGGCCCTCTATTTATTGTTTCATCGGATTTGAGCTCAACAGTGACTTTTGGGTATGTTTGAGGCCTCACACTGACTCTCAAGCCATGGCGTCTTTTGGCCGCGCATTCTTCCGGTTACGCTTTACTCACCGCCATTCGGATATTTGGTACTCGGTGTGGGATCCGGGTTATTGTACCAAACTCCTCGCTGGGCAATAAAAAAACATTCCCTCGGTACTCGGTGTGGGATCCGGGTTGTGTACCTCGAAGAATATAAAAGTATGGAAATGCCTAGACGTTCAATCAAGTTCCAAAAGCGGTTTACTTGATTTCCCGAATAGTGAAAAGAAAAGGAAGCGATCAAAAGTGGGAGCGGGAAATAAACTATCAAATCTCTGCCCGCTCCATCCATCAGATTTCTCGGCTCAATTCGAGCGCTCTCATCTGGCTTTAGTAGGACATTTTGAGTATGAACCATTTACCGGTTAGTTCACATCTCACCTACCGTTTGGCCCCGATACTCGGTGTGGGATCCGGGTTGTTGTATCGAGTGCCTCCCAGCGAAAAAAGAATCGTTCGATACTCGGTGTGTGATCCGGGTTTTTGTATCGAACGGCTCAGCGTCATCAGTCCCTTGGCTGATAACAACCTGAGCACGACAGTCCGTAGCTGTCCTCTGGTGCCTCACCACCAGCTAGGGAAAAAAAAAGAATATCTCTAGGTACCTTTAATGTCTAAATCATGCGCATTTTCCAATTTTTATTTTTATTTTCGGTTTCCCCTTCACTTTCCCAATTCAAAAATTGTAGTAATCGCGTTGGTTTGTTCCCCAGAGAGGTGATCAATCTCTCGCCAGAAACTCCCCAACATTTGCGACGGATATCCTACTACCTTTCTCTCCTCGGGTTGATCAAGGTTCCCCATCGGAATAAGCGTACTATCGTTATGATAGCTCGGTTTTAAATCTTACTTTCCAGTATCATTTCCATATAATATAATATAAATAACATTATAAAATACACTAACAAAATGATGCATCGAAACTTTTACCGTACCTTATGTGTGATTTTTCAGCTTTCACTGTTTAAGTTGTGTTTTACTTGTCCGCTCAGAATTTATTTAACGGCTTTCATGAAGTTTTCGGCTTTTTCCGTATGTTTTACACCTTTCGGTTGCTATTGTTGTGTCATTTATTATTATCATTAATCTCAACTCTTTCAATCATTATTTTCCTCTGGTTGCTAACTATTATTCTCGTAATTCATTATTATCTCTATTCCTTTATTTTCAATTATAACTAGCATCATCATTTTATTCATCTACGCTCATTTCTTATAATTCATTTCATTTATACCTGAACATTTCCTTTTATCTACGCCTAAGTTTCTCCATCATCTGGATTATCTTTTCGTCAATTTCTCTAACTTAATCGATTATCTGTTCTCGTTTAGTATCTAATTTGGCTTTACTTGGCCTCATGTCTTTTGTAATACTTACAATCAATTGTTCGTTACTTCCGCTAATATTTCTCATCTCATAGGAGTAGGGGTTCGAAATCGTTGCAACCTTTTCCGTTACTATTTTGATCTTTATTTTAATTACTTTCAATTAATCGTTTATTAAGTTTAGAATTGTTTTAATTGACTTGGTGATCACGTCTTATTTCAAACAATTTTAATCCAGTAATTTCTAGTTTTTCCAATTTTTTACGAACTCTTAGACGACCCGCATTTTGTGGTTTCCCCTATTTCTAATCACTTTAACCCTCGTGATTTCCACCTTTTCCCTATTTTTATTATTTAATTTTTATTTATTTATCTATTTTTTTTTTTTTTTTTTATATTTTTATTACTACTTCTACGGTTTTTGGATGATATTTACACGATGATTCCATTGATTTATACAACCTACCCATAATTTTATTTTTATTTATAGTTTCCTGTTTCTTTGATTCCTACTCTACAAATATTGATAATTTTATCCCCACTTTCCTGTTGAATCGTTTCATTTTTTGAAATTTTTGTGTATCTAATATTTTAACTTGTTTACATATATTGATATTTTCCTCTCTTATTACAATACTCGTCATTCATGAGTTTTCCAAACTGTTGTTTTGTTTCATCATATTGTTGGAGTTCTCGGTGACTTCGGATAGAAATTATTGTCGATCTGCCTCCAAACGTGCTTTAAACACCAGTAACGAACTCCAAACGATGTAAACTTTATTGATTAAAACACTTTGTCTCCACTGATTTACAAAAATATTTACAATTCACTTTCAAAATTTTTAATTTCTTCACAACTTTCTGAATTCTAGAGTATTCGAAGGTTTTGACCCATTGTAACTGTTTATCAAAAGTTCATACGATTATAGTTCTATGTTAATTTTTGATCGTCTTATTATTCTACACAATATATCATAAATTAAAATTTTTGCCAAAGTTGTGACCCTTTATAACTTTTTATCTAAAGCTCTGATGACTAAAGTTCTATTGGCAATTTTGTTTGTTTCGTCGATCTCTACAACATATCAAAAATTAAAATTTTGACCAAGGTTTTGACCCTTTATAACTTTTGACCCAGAAGTCAGACTGCCATACTTCTATAGTAAATATTGCTCAGCTTCTCAAGCTCTACAACATATCAAAAATTAAAAATTTTGACCAAGGTTTTGACCCTTTATAACTTTTGACCCAGAAGTCAGACTGCCATACTTCTATAGTAAATATTGCTCAGCTTTTCAAGCTCTACAACATATCAAAAATTAAAATTTTTGACCAAGGTTTTGACCCCTTATAACTTTTGACCTAGAAGTCAGACTGCCATACTTCTATAGTAAATATTGCTCAGCTTTTCAAGCTCTACAACATATCAAAAATTAAAATTTTTGACCAAGGTTTTGACCCCTTATAACTTTTGACCTAGAAGTCAGACTGCCATACTTCTATAGTAAATATTGCTCAGCTTTTCAAGCTCTACAACATATCAAAAATTAAAAATTTTGAAGGTTTGACCCTTAATAACTTTTTATCCAAAGGTCGGAAGATCCTAATTTTATCACCACTTTTGCCACTTCATCGTTCTGTACAACATATTAAAAATAATTTTTTTGACCAAGGTTTGACCCTTTTTAGCTTCGAACCTTTAGAAGATATAACCATGGTTCTATTGGCAATTTTATTAAGCTCATTCTTCTCTACAACATATCAAAAGTTATATTTTTGGTCAAGGTTTGACCCTTTTTAGCTTCGGACCCTTAGAAGATATGACCATGGTTCTATTGGCAATTTTATTAAGCTCATTCTTCTCTACCACATATCAAAAATTATATTTTTGGTCAAGGTTTGACCCTTTACACCTTTGAAGTTCGATAAGATACGGCTATAGTTCCATTGACAATAATACTCAACTCACCGTCCTGTACAACATATCAAAAATAAAATTTTTGGCCAAGGTTTGACCCTTTGTAACTTCGAACCTTCAGAAAATACAACCATAGTTCAATTGGCATTTTTACTCAGCTCATCGTTCTCTACATAATATCATCGAACTGTTTTCTCATCGTCAATAAGTCGATCGTTTTCCTTCGTTTGTTATTAAGTTCCATTCTTTAGTTCATCCTCTCTCCGTGGTCCGACAAAATGTCGTTCCAACATTTCTGTTTAATAATTAAACATTTGCTTTTATTTCCTTGGGTTCTTTGCAAAAACAATCATGGTTATCCCGGCTGAGCCCCCAAATTTTGTATGGTGGGTTACAGGGTTTCAAATCTTGCTTATCTTCCTGGTGACCCTAGTAACGCCATACAAAATGATTCTGATCCCACTTGGCACCCGTTGCTAGGCAACGTTGGTAATGTGTTCAAGTGGTGGATTGTCCGCAAAAATTGAGTACCATGTGCTAGTACTATAGTTGCTCGGACAACCCTCGGGTTCACGAGCTGTCGATAGAAGACCTGCGCTCGCTTTTGATTCTTAGGTCCCATTATTCTCCTATCTCCTTCAAATGTTAACCTATACTCTTATATCATGCATTGTTATGTCTATTCTCATAGTCCTTCTTCTCGTTGTCCATGTCGAAGATTATTCTTTGGCCTGTACACCCTTTGATATGTTAAATACACCCACATTATATCTTTCACCCTTATCCCTATTGTAACTACAATGTTTCCCATTATTATTACTAGCATTATCATTGTTACTACTATATATATTACCTTTATTATTATTTCTATTACTATAACTACTATTATATTTATTGTTATTACTACTATGATTATTACTACTATTATTATTATCATAATTATTATCATCATTACTACAAATACCATGATTATCACTATTATCATTATTATTATTATTATTATCATAATTATTACTATTATTATAATTAAAATTACTCTTATCATTATCGTTATTATTATTAAGATTTTGTAGGGATCCTTCCTTATTCCTCAGCGTTAAAATTCTTTATTGATATACAACATTAGCCGTAGTCCATCTATATTTTTCGGTTTTTGATAAAATATTTTGTAAATTAGAAAATTTTAGCAGCGTTCCGCCCTTATTTTACGCATTCCATTTTTACGTTACTATTTTTGTTAAGTATTTGAATTAGTTCGGAAAATTTGAGCAGCGTCCCGCCCATATTTTCCGCCTCAACTCAAATTAATTTATTTAATTCTTATTTAAAAACATTATTTTTCATGATTTTGGTCGTTCGGATTAATCTTTTTCCGATGGCTATTCATTTTAACTGTTGCAACGATTTCGCAATCTTCCCCGCTACCCATTCCCTCTTTTTGTCCTTAAGATCTATTTATGTTCATATTATAGTTAATGAGTGCCCACTGGACTACTCGGTGTTAGAGATTTTGAGCCGATTGTTGTTAAAAATTTATGTCAATTTTACAGAAAACGGATGGTGAAGGAGCAGCCAATAAACTACTCATTTACCCTCCGATTTCCCCTATGTACGGATAATATTGACGTTCCAACTCCTGCGTTCCGCACGCTGAGTCTTCACGGGTACATATCATTGGCGATCTTCCACGCACTTACACGAATCTGTACTATGTAGATTTTGCTTTCTTGCGTTATGTGTTGGCTGTGGGCCGGAAAAGGAATAACAAATAATAATTTACCATAGCATTTGGAATAAAAGTTTCGATGCACTAAGGCTGTAGATATAAAATATTTATTCAGCATATTACATCGGCTACATACATTTGAAATTCATTGTATCCATTCCATAAAATTTACTTCAAAAATCCCATAAATTTAATTCGATAAATCATCTATAAATTCAATTAGAAAAACAAAATTATCCATAAATTTAATCTGAAAAATCATCCATAAATTCAATTAAAAAATTACCCACAAATTTGATTCAAAAAAATCATCCATAATTCAATTGGAAAAACAAAATTATCCATAAACAAAATCATCCATCAATTCGATCTGAAAAGTCATACATAAATTCAATTGAAAAATTACCCATCAATTCTCTTCGAAAAAATCAACTAATAAATATTGCACCAGTTGAGAGTGATCGTGTTCAGGCAAAACACTTACCCGTGTTAATTGCCTGAATGCACGGCTCTCAACCAGCCATACAACCAGTTAAAATTTGTAATGAAATTTTCTCCGAAAAATAAGACTGAAAATTTGTGAAAACACATCGGTATTTATACCTATTTTTCTCGCGTGTGAAATTTGATGCAGTAAAACAAAATTCGACCTTGTTATTTTCTAGTAAATTCTATTCTTTAATTTTATTATTTTTTGATTTATTTTTATAATATTTTATTTAAGATTTTTATTGAATTATTACTAATTCAAATTTTCGATTTAAATTTCATTTTAATGAACTTTTATTAATTTTTTCAATTTCGTCGAATTTGTTGTGTTTTCTTGTTATATTTGTGTAGGTATCGTGCGAATCTTGGTGCATTTTGTTATTATTTTAATTTTATTTTTATGTTTTTGATTTTATATTTATTTATATTCTCTCAGATTTTAAAGTGTTTAATTGGTGTTGTATATTGTATTTTAAGTTATCTTGGTGCTGGGTTTTCGTGCTGTATTACCGATGCATTTAAACAATTCTCAAGGATATTGGTGTGCTGGCCCAACATTTTATTTGGTTCGGTAGAACTGTTTGCTCTGTTTCCACGTGCTCTTTAAATGATACTGGAATAGCTCAATACACGAAACTTTTATTTGATATGAACAATTTCACAACAGTTCAAATGTTACTTTTACAATAATGGCAGGAATCCCCACGGGAAGCCGCCTTTTCAATTAACTACTAAAATATCCTTGACAAGTGTGACTAGTTCATTTTCAATCTCACGAATATTTTTAACTTTTCTGTTACTCGCAATTTTTCAAAATTATTTGTGTCCCTGTTGTTGATTTGAGAATCCTTTATATCCTCAAACAACTAATCTGATTGATGACAATTTACATTGGACTCCCGGGAACTAGTTAAACAATTTACTTTCATCTTTTGGCCGCTTCGGCCGTTCCCCGGGAGAATAATGAGAAATAAATCACATTAGGGAATAATTAGTTCCCTTCGTAATTAAATTTATCCAAATTGGAGAATTTTTCCCTAACTATTTTGAAACTATATGGTTGTTACCCAGACAACCCCATACAAATATCCTTCGCTTACCACTCGGCAACCGTTGCTAAGCAACGTTGGAACTGTGTTCGAGTGTGTGGATCGTCCGCAAAAAGTGAGCGCTATTGCTAATGCTATAATTGACCAAACGATCCATGGGTCCAACGAGCTGCCGATAGAAAGCCTGTGCTCGATTTCGATTTTTAGGTCCCATTATTCTCCTATCTCCTTCAAATGCTAACCTATACTCTCATATCATTTATCTTTATGTCTATTCCCATAGTTCTTCTTATCATTGTTCGTATTATCGATTTTTACCATGACCTGTAAACCCTTCGTTACGTTAAATATCTGCACCGTATCTCTCTTACCCTTATCTCTATTATAACTGCAATGTTCCCTATTATTATTACTAGTATTATCCTTGTTACGATTACATGTGTTACCTTTATTAATTATTACTGCTATTACATTTATTATTATTTTTTATTACTACCATTACCATTATATTTAGTATTATTATTATTATTATTATTATTATTATTATTATTATTATTGGTGGGTTACAGGGGTTGCTAATTATTGCCCCGGTAACGCCATACAAAATGTTACTTTGCCTACCACTCGACACCCGTTGCTAGGCAACGTTGGAAATGTGCTCGAGCGGGTGGATTGTCCGCAAAAAGTGAGTGCTATTGCTAATACTATAATTGCTCGGACAACCCTCGGGTTCAACGAGCCGTCGTTAGAAGACATGTGCTCGATTTTCTTTGCAATTGGTCCCCCTTTATGTCATATATTACTTAAAGTCTAGTAAATTTCAGGAATTCTATCATGATTTTCTGGCCCCTCTCACATGAGTTAATGAAATCAAACTACGAAATGTATTTTATATAGTAGCTACAAGGGTCTGTAAATTTTGACTTGGATCAGGTTAGTAGTTTGGCGGCACGACGCCTAGCTCTCTCTTTGCGTCCGGGACGGGAGTAAGTGTTTAAGGTTGTTGTAGGATTTGGGACCGAAGTTGAAGCAGCTGCCGACTCCCGGTACGTTAACTGAGCCGGTGCGAATACGAGCGGATAGGTAACAGCCGCTCCTTCCTGACTGGCCGATAGGGCGACCTCCAGTCCTCGGATTTGTGTGCGTAAACTCTGATTGATTTGTTTTTCTTCGGCCCATCCTTTCTGAGCAGCTGTGAGCCTCTGATATAAGGATTTGACCTTTGCTGGATCTATCCAGGTGGCTCGTATTTGATGTACCTCTCGTGTTAGTTGAATTATCTGATTGTATAGGTTTTTGTTATCTTTTCGGGCTGTGGCTAGTTCCATTCTCAGGGTTTGTGTGGAATCCATGTCTGGAATTGATAATGTTAAAACAATAACTATCACCACCGAAGTAACTAATTAAACAAAACTTTCTTAATGAATTGTTATAACAGTAACCAAAAATAAAACAAAATTAATGTTTATTCGAACGCAATTTCTATTTTAATAACAAATATCAAACTAAATGGAGTTCACAATGTAATTCTCATAAGTCTGTGAAGCCTCTTGCTACCCAATCCTCGGGGGAGCAGTTCGGTATAATCATCACCGGCCTCCTGAGGTTTCGACCTCGGTGAGTTCTCGTCATCTGCGCATCTTTTTCTTTCTCGGCGTCTCCATACAGGTGTCCGCGTGACCGTGGATGATAATAAATATCGGCAATCCGGCCGGCTTCGAGGTCCTCCTCAATGTTTGCCAAACATTGACGGGCTCGAGCTACTCGCAGGTCCACTTGTTGCTGGTGTTCGAGAAGGTCGTCGAGTAGACACCGCGCATGGGCATAGATTTCAGCCGTGGGGTGCCACTCTTCCCATAATGGTTCTGGTGCCTCGTGAATTCGGTCGAGATACTCCGGTCTGTTGCTGCTACGTTGGAAGTTGGATGGGAATTTAGAGTGCCAGTATAGTTTCCAGGCTTCCCTCCATCGGTCGGCGAGTTGCATTGGGATGAGATCGGGATCTGCATTTCCTGAATGAATCATAATTAGTATACTTCTTTTTATAAGATGATGAGTCGGTGATATAGTTGTTCAGTTATTCTAAGAGGGATGTTAAATGGCTTGATTATGCTATGCGTGACGAATTCTTTCCGCTTGATGCTTTCTTATCCATGGCTAACAGCTGCTATTTATGTCATCCGTTCTCGTGTCAGGGAGAAGAATTTTCAATAACTTGAATATACCGGGTTATTTCCATTTTGAAATTTATCAGGGTGTTTTCGACTGTAAGATTGATGCGGAAGTACTTACGAAGATGCGAATATCATTATGCTGCGTGCATACATTAAGCCCTTACATTTAATCATTATATGTGCACAAATTACTACCTGCGTGTTCGGATTCAACTGTGGACCTTCTGCTGGTTGGACTATTTGAAATGGTTCTCTTCTTTGGGTTTCGTGGTTGGTACATTGGTACGTTTGATTGACTGATATTCGGTGAAGGTTTATATCCTATTTATATAGTTTTAATATAAGTACATTAATTAGATAATTGGATATTCATTCATCATTCGGTGAAAACGCGAACGTTATTTAATTGAATTTAGCATTTTAATCGAAAATTCCGTAATTTAGTTGATCGTCGACCTTATGAACTGACCGGATATGTCAAGGTTCAAGTTCAACTTTATCTCTACATAATTATTGTAAATACTAGTCGGTGCTTTAAGAAAATTGGACTTTGGACGCGTGTCTCTATGACTGGCGAAACTGTTTATTCGTAAGTTTCCGGTCGGTACGAGTTATCAATTTTATTTATTCATTATTTCTAGATTACATTTTCGAGATTGGTGTGGAAACTTTAGAAAATTCTATGGTTCGAGATGATACTGTCGACTCTCCGTACGGTTTTCTATCCATCGATGAGTTAGTTTTATTTGAAATTCACCTTACTGGTTACGAATATTTGGTTTCAGATTTATTATTCAGCACAACAATGGAGCGCTTGATGTTACTAAATTGGTTACTTTCTACCCTATTTCAGTTGTATCGAGACTCTCTTTGGATCGGATGAAAGCTCTTTTGGCGTGCTGACCTATTATACAATTCCATGCTTTCGTAATGGCTAACATTTTAAATTCGGTGGATTTGTACGTCGAACTCTCCTCAAAATTGATTTCTCATATACTTTTCGCCTTTGGAGTTATTAATTTCATTATTATTTATTCAATTGTTGTGATTTTTGATGTTTGTAAGTTTTGATTTTTATGGATGATTTTTACGTATTAAATTCTTAAATCTTGTTCATATGAAATTCTTAATTGAAGTTGGGGATTATAACTCATATTTTACCTACTAATGCTATTGCTATTAACATTTAAATAAATCATGAATCTAATGATCGGGATTTGCGATGAACTTATAAATCTTATAACGTAAATTTAATTTTTAATAATTGAGCATTAATGACAAAGTTAATACACGGGTGAAATTGATAACGTGTGATGAAGGTCTATCAGTGATAATGATGTTTTATAATTAATTACTTACGTTTGTAGGTTATGAATTTTTAAAGATAAGTTTGAATAGGGCAATTTCCATTTAAAGAGTTATAATTAATTACCTAAAAGGGTCTGCAGTTACTAATATTATTCGACAATTAATAATTTCAATTTACGATTACTCAACCATACGAATTAATAATATAAAGTGATTGTCAATTTATCATTAACAAAATGTTTCTACTAACCCTATGACTTTCTTAATCCCAATGATTTACACTTATCAATATGAAGGTATTATTAATGAAAGGGTTTACAATGATATTAATCTACAATTAACAATGTGAATTTATTTTTAATAAAATGTTTCATTTATTATTACTAAAAGGATTGGTGATGAATCCTGTAAATGGCAGTTCATAATACGAGTTTATCATTAACAAAAGATGCTCGGATAATGATATGAGTTATCAATCTGGTTTAAAATAATACAGAGTTACTATAGAAAATCTGAAATTATGAATAATTTTGTGAACTTAAGTTTGACGTTGGACTAGTTAATGTAGATTTCGATCATGATTTTATGGCATATAACAACGATTCCAATTTTTCATTTAGTTTCCCGTCACCTTCCTTTAATTGACCTTAGGCGCATATTATGTTTATATTATAGTTAATGAGTGCCCACTGGACTACTCGGTGTGCAGATTTTAAGCCGTGTGCATATCATTTTAGGTCGATTTTACAGAATTGAGAAACGGGGAAGTAGCCATATACTTCTTCCTTATTTCTCTTTTCAGCTATAAGGATAAATATTGACGTTACGACCGTGGCGTTGCGCACGCTGAGTCTTCACGGGTGCATATCATTGGCGATTTTCCACGCACTTACATGAATCTGCACTATGTAGATTTTACTGTCTTGCGTGATGTGTCGGCTGTGGGCCGGAAAAATTTCGACATTTTAATTTATAAAACAAATATATTTGTAAAACAATTTAGGTATATTAATAATATTTATTAATTATACAACAATTCAACAAAATTACCCTTCATTGACCAAAATAACAAATATCATCATATTGCATCAAAATAACATAAAACAAAATGCCACTCTCCCCACGTCGTCGCCAAGCAGAGCTCTACAGAGATGCTACAGACGCGACGTGGAAAGAGGGTTCCATCATAAATAATTCTCACCTAAAAATGAGTTCCTGAAAAATTCAAAGTAAAATAATCTTCGGATAACGTCTACAATGGATTTTTAAAAATAGCTTAACAATTTTCAAAATGGTTTAAAACGGTTTTATGTTTTTGTTTCGAAAAACGGTTAAGTTAAATGTGAAAATGGATCAGTATATATACTTATTTTTCTGGTGTGTGAAATTTGATGTAGTAAAACAAAATTCGACCTTGTTATTTTCTAGCAAATTCTATTATTTATTTTTATTATTTTTTGATTTATTTTTATAATTTTTTATTTAGAATTTTTATTGAATTATTGCTAATTCAAATTTTTCAATTTAAATTTCACTTTAATGAACTTTAATTGATTTTTTCAATTTCGTCGAATTTGTTGTGTTTTCTTGTTGTATTTGTGTAGGTATCGTGCGGATCTTGGTGCATTTTGTTATTATTTTAATTTATTTTTATGTTTGTTAATTTATATTTAATTCTTTTATTTCTCAGATTTTATATGGTTTAATTGGTGTTTCAATAGGTTTATTTAAATTGCGTGTTGTATTTGCGTGTGTGTTTCTGATCCATTTAAACATTCTTCAAGGCCGTTTACGTTCTGGCCCAACATTATTATTATTATTATTATTATTATTATTATTATTATTATTATTATTATTATTATTATTATTATTATCATTATTATTATTTTAATTACCATTATCCTTACTATTATCATTATTATTATCCAGTTTTTATTACGGAATCCGTCCTTATTCCTCAGCTTTATAAAATGGTGGGTTACTGGTGTTGATGTTTGTTTTAACTTATTGAGGTCTCCCCAGTAACGCCATATAAATATTTGTTGCTACCACTCGGCACCCGTTGCTAGGCAACGTTGGAAATGTGTTCGAGTGGGTAGGTCATCCGCAAAAAGTGAGCGCTTTTGCTAAGGCTATAGTTGCTCGGATGGCCTCTGGGTTCAATTCCTGTCGTTAGAAGACTGGTGCCCGCTTTAAATCATTAGGTCCCCTTCTCTTTATGGTGAGTTTTATCGACGGTATTTACTAATGCTCCTGAGTCAAGGAAAGAAGTAATAAATATATGCTAAATTAAACTAATTTACGAATGAATAACAACAAATGTTTAAACTAGATGCGTACAACTTTCATACAGGGAGTGAATTAGTTTCAGTTCATAGTCTGGGTTGCATTTCGTAATCGCGCGGCTCGTCTTTTAGCCCGCTCTTTGCGTCCTGGACGATAACTGTTCGTAACGGTTGTCGGGGTCGAAGATACGGTTGTTGTTGGAGTGGCCGTCGTCTCCCGGTAAGCCAATTGGGCAGGAGCGAAAACGAGAGGGTAAGTTACCGCAGCTCCTTCTTGGCAGGTGGATAGGGCCACTTCTAACCCCTTCACCTGGGTCTTCAGGCTTTGATTGAGTTGTCTTTCATCCGCCCATCCCTTTTGGGCGGCGGTGAGTCTTTGGTAAAGCATCTTGGCTTTTTGGGGCGCCATCCAGATGGCCTTTGTCTGTTGTATTTCCGCGGTCAGCTGAATGATCTGATCGTGAAGGCCCTTGTTAATGTTCCGGGCGTGGGCGAGTTCGGTTTGCAATATCTGTAGGGGTTCCATTCTATAATATCCAATAAAATTTTATGTCATTAAATTCAATCTTTCTACATATGTAGGTGATTTAAACATAGTTTTCAAACATTCCAGGATAACGAAATAAGGAAAAATGAAAATCTCGACAAATTATTTTTATTATAATAATATTGACCAAAAGTCAACAACCAATTGCTCGGAGGATCATGGCTGTTCCAAGGATTTCCTCAGCCATTCTTCCGCTGAGTAACCCGAGACTACGAACACGGGTCGCCTCGTATTCCGCACCGGTCTGAAACTGGGCGGCGGTGCCTCGATATAGGTCTCCATTATTCTCCCAGCATCGATGTCATCTTCTACGTTGGCCAGGTATTGCCTGACCCGGACCACGTAAAGATCTACCTGTCTTTGATGCGCCTCTAGTCGGGCAAGGAGCTCGCGGGCGTGTCCCAGAATTTCGCGATCCGGATGTTGTTCGCCTTTTCGACCATTGGTCAATGGTAATCGCTGGTCCATTCCCAGCATTTGACCAATAGTTTGACTAGGCCCTCTTGGTGGGGGCTCCTCATAGCCTCTCGCTCGTCCTATTTGACGCCAAGCTTGTCTCCATTCGTCTGCGATGTATGTGGGGACCCACATGAGAGATCCTGATGTATCTACAATTTGATCATTTTAACGAGATTTCTGACTATGTAAACAAATGGGTTAAAACACTCTTAAGGACAGTTTACGGGTAAGCAGAGTTTTGATTTTTGATAATCTGCCTGGCGGGTGAGTGTAACTAGTGGGCACTAGCTTAAGTACAACAATTGGGACTATACTATGGGTTTATAAATAGGCGTGTTAAGTCGGACCAAATCCGGGTTGACTGATGGGAAAAATTCAATACCTTAAAGTAACTTCACTTCATCTCACTTCATGGTATATTATACTGAGTCAAACTAAACCAAAGTAATTAAGGGATTAATATATTAAAGTAAATTCGATCCAATTTGATTAACGAATCTCACGTAATAAATCAAAATTTAGTTAAAATCAATTAATAGATATGAAGTAAATTCGATCAAAATCAAGGAATGAATGTAATGCTCTGACTCAAATTAATTCAAAGATCAATTAAGGGAGATGAATTGATAATTTAAAGTAAATTTGATCATAATCGGTGGATGGATGTAACCTTATACTGAGTCGAAACAAATTTCAATGAATGGGGAACGATATGATACCTTACATTAAAAACCCACTTAAAGGATGCTGAATTGACTTAATTCATAACTCAAAATTAGCCGTCCTTATAGTTCGTAACTACCACCCCATCTTTCACTCTACATTTTACCTGCTAACACGCATGTACTATACCGAATTTATTAAATTTAGTAAGCATACTTAATTTATTGATTGTTTAATTTAATCAATGACATTTACTTTATTTAGTATGAAAACCGAAATTAAATGAGGTAAGGTTACTATTATTAATTATATCTAACTTATATATGTTTAGAGAACAGCACAATACTGGCGCAGTTAAACTTGAAAATGAATTAGTAGAAACTTTCATCCGAACACTTTGAATATTAATAACTATGGGTTTACGAAAATTTAAGGTTCTCAGTCAAAAGTTAGTCATCTTGGTTTTGATGCTATTAGTAGTAATAATAATAACATTAAAGCTTTTCAACTACATTGGCCATATGGACCTTAATAAAAATCAAGTTGCACATTTTTGTCTTGGTTTACCGTGCCCTTTCAACTATGGTTTAGCGATATTAATGAATTTATTATTATATTCAACACTAACGGGTCAAATCAAATCTGCTAATTATCAGGGTTAATAGTAGTAATGATGATTAATACAAAATTAGTAACAATATAATATGGTTGATAATTTCAATAATTAATAATGATGTTGAAAATGAGGGAGGATAATAATATTAAAGGGGTCAAACTAAATTGGTTTACTATCGTGGTTACTAATATGATAATAATAATATTGGTGGGGTCGAACTCGGAAATTTACGGCGATCTAAATTGTATGATGGGATTTCTTGGAATATAGTTTTCAAATATGTCTACATCATTTGAGAACCGTCGAGAGCCAGAATTCCATGGAAATGGTCAAGGGTTGTACTGAGGTTAATGGAAAATCCAACGCAGTATCGCGCGCAAGGTTGATTTATTTTTTGAAAAAACAATTTATAAAACTCAATTTTATTTTAAAGGAAAATTTCTAAGTATTTATCTAATTGTTGTGATATTACTATCTAATAACCAAAAAATGATTATATGAAATTCTTACTCTCAACCCTTGAGTCCGAGTCCAATATGGTCCCGTCGTTGAGTATCATAGCCGAAGTCTCCTCATTATTCAAGACTTGTTGGGGATTCATATTTAATATACTATTCCAAGAATTCTGTTCGATTGGATTATTATTATGTTTATATTCAAATCAACTGTCGGTGGGTGTGTCCCATGCATGTCTACTAGTGTAGTCAATGACACACTTCGCCCGATAGTGGTGTGCAATATTTGCCGATAAAATTTACAGTTTATGCTTTTTTGTTCGAGTCTCAGATGTTGTTGAGGGCCTAGCAACTTCTGAAAGCCTATGGAAATATTTAATTTATTTCAATTTTCAAATAAATCGTACAATGTGATTTCTTCTTCGTCGCGAAATGGAATTTTTTCTGCAGAAATGTCTGAAAGCCTATGAAAATATGTAATTTATTTCAATTTTCAAATAAATCTTACGAAGAAGTTTCATCATTTTCATAAAAATTTGGATAAGTTTCCTTAGCATTAAATTTTAAAAATTTTTCCGCCTTTTTTTTTCTAAAAATGTCTAAATTAATTTATTATAGGGGTTTTTTCAACTTCGGATGGCTACATGTTAAAAGTTAGCATGCATGTTTTATTATAGGTTGAGTTAATGTGCATTATTTTATTTCTCTATCACTTTTTGTGTCTCTATAGTTTAGGGTTTCTCTCATTGACGATTTTACAAGCAACCTCAAGGTGAGTTGGTGTGTTTATATGCTATAAATTTATTGATTTTCTTTTATATTATAGGTGATTTATCTCAGTGACAGCTGGTGTAAGAAGAAATCTCCATACTATGAGGGTGTGTAGGTAATTGATTTCTTTTTTTTTCTAGACTCTGGTTAACTTAATCGTGGATTTATTTAGCAGCAAAATGAAATTATTATGGGTTGCAGCGGCTAGTTGGAAATCTACCTGGTGTGCCGAGACTTAATATTGATTTGTACATTTTCAGTTTTGTTATGGATTCTCTATTTCAGACATTAAGGTATTGTTCGTTTTTTAATTAATTAGATTTATAGTTTACTTTTCAGGAAGTCGTCGTTAGATGGGCGGGTTTAACGGGGAACATAGCTGGGAAATCAATTATTCGGCTATCAGCGACCTTAGGCTTACTCTATCAACTCGGCTATCAGCTTTAACTGGATGGTACTGCTGTCTCCGGATCGGAACTATTCAGTGGTTTCCCTAATCTGATTTGTGGATTATTTATTCTTACCGACGGTGATCTTTGGAGTATTTGTGATTATCGAATTATATTCTCTTGTATATTCTTCATCTGCCATGTTTAAGTTAACTCAATTGGAGTATTTTCTTTTCCCAATTTCTGATTATTTATTTAATTTATTTGGGTTTTTCTTTTATTTAATGAGTCGCGTGCATTATGTCGTCAATTCTCAACTTTAATCAGAGGTTTTATTTGGGGATCGTACTTTCGGTAAGTTAATTTAAAAAAAAATAAAAACTTATTGATTCTATATAATTTGTATTTTTCTGGTTTGGTTTTTTATAGGGATTCACTTTGGTGATTACACTATTCTATTTTATCCTCACGTGATCATATCGCATTATAGTATGAAATATCCAAATTAAACCAACTCTACTTGGGTAACGGTATGGGTTCTTGATAAAATATTTGGTGTTTGCTATCTAGGCTATTGAAAGACTAAAATCATAATCAATTTTGGGTGCCTACTCTATTGGTTTACTTACGAAATAATAATTATGTGTTTACGATTTAGTCTAAGTCCATAATGACTACTTAACTCCATGATTTATTGAACTGGGTAACCCTAATTGTTGATTGATATAGGTCCATGGTAGCCGTTCCATATTTATAACTATTTTAACTTCGTCTCTATAACTTGAAAATTTAAAACCATGTTAGGTATCTAGCACTAGTCTAAATCTACTATTTAATTAAATTTTTTAACAACGATTTCATTATTTATTCCCGTCCCTTTTGCCCTGGTTGACCTTAGGCGCACTGTGTTCATATTAGATTTAATGAGTGCCCACTGGACTACTCGGCGTGATAATTTTTAGCCGTATGTAGAATAATTTAGGTAGAATTTAAAGAAACTGAGGGACGAAGAATTAGCCAAAAAACCGCTTCCTTATCTCTCCTTTCTTCTATACGGGATAATATTGACGTTCCAGCTCCTGCGTTCCGCACGCCGGACCTTCACGGGCACAGATCATCGGCGATATTCCACGCACTTACACGAATCTGAATAATATGTCTGATTTTACTAACTTGTGATGTGTCTTTGGCTGTGGGCCGGAAAAATTTCGACAATTAAAAAATTAATTATAGAGAAAACAATTTTTGGTATTATAAATAATTTATTAATATTAAACAATATAACAATTACTTGATCCAAACGAAAATCATAAAACTACTACTCTCCCCACGCCGACATCCAAGCAGAGCTCTATCGAGATTGCGAGGATGCGACGTGGAGAGAGAGTTTCAAAATAAAACTCATACTTACATAGGTTTATAAACAACAAAACTAGTTCAAGTTTTTTAAAAACTGATTAAAATTGTGTAAAAATGAATCGGTATATATACCTATTTTTTGTCCCTAACCTTGCATGTTCTTTTTGATTTAGTAAAACAAAATTCGAAATTGGGATTTTCTAGTGTATTCTAATCTTAATTTTTATTATTTTTTAATTTCATTTGATAATTTTTCGTTTGAAATTTTTATTGAATTATTTCTAATTCAAATTCTTTGATTTTAATTTCATTTTCATGAAATTTTCATTTTTGTTAAATTATTAAATTTCGGTCGAATTTGTTGGGTTTTCGTGTTATGTTTATATTTATATCGTACGGATCTTGTTGCTTTTTGTTATTATTTTAATTTATTTTTATGTTTATTATTTTATATGTAATTGTCTTCTTTCTCATATTTTGATAGGGTTATTTGGTGTTTTTCATAGGTTTTGATTTTAAAGCTACATGTTATATTTGCATGTGTGTTACTGATTCATTTAAACATTTACAAGGCCGTTTGTGTTCTGGCCCAACAAAAATATCTTACTTATATAAACATTTAGCCGTAATCCATCTGTATTTTTCAGTTTTAGATAAAGTATTCTTGTTAATTCGAAATATTTTAGCAGCGTTCCAGTCTTATTTTTTGGTTTATCCTTATTCTACAGTTTTCGACGAAGTATTTTCATTGATTCGGAAAATTTGAGCAGCGTTCCGCCCTTATTTTACGGTCTTATCCGGATATTCTATCAATTATTGAGCCGTATTCTACTTTTACTTTGCTATTTTTGATAAGTATTTTAATTGATTCGAAAAATTTGAGCAGCGTTCCGCCCTTATTTTCGTCTCAATTCAACATATTTTATTTAATTCTTATATATTATTCAAAACCTTATTTTTCATGATTTCAGTCGTTCGGATTAATCTTTTTCCGATGGCTATTCATTTTAACTGTTTCAACGATTTCGCTAATTTCCCCGCTACCGTTTCCCTTTCTTTATCCTTATGATCTATTTATGTTCATATTATGTTTAATGAGTGCCCACTGGACTACGCGGTGTTAGTGATTTTGAGCCGATTTTTGTTAAAGATTTTTGTTGATTTTATCGAAATTAAGTGCAAGAAGTTGAGCCAAAAGACCAACTCTCAAGCTACTCTCTTTCGCTATTTAGTTCAATGATTTGACGTTCGGGCTCCTGCGTTACCCACGCCGGAACCTTCACAGGCACGAACTATTGGCAGACTTACACCGCACTTCGATATTTATGTATAAGTTTAATAACTTGCAATTTATTTTGGCTGTGGGCCGAAAAAAAAATGAATGAAAATTACCAGATCAACTGGGTAAAAGCCTCGAATGCATGAAATAATCGTCGGAAGTTTGTAAGCATAAAATAGAGATTCGTAGTAGCATAATTATTCATATATTGAAAATTCATAGTAGTATAATTCACAATTCATGGCATTTACAGCAGTAATCTACCAATCAACAAGTTTGCAGTCATCCATGCAGATAGCTGCAACGCACACTACTACGATCAGTCTCCAGGTGAGACTGAAAATTAATATTCAAATCTAGTTGAAAATAATACTGCAAAGTAGTTGTTTAATTTGTGAAAACACATCAGTATATGTACCTATAATTTGACCTTAACCTTGCTTGTTAATTTTATTGCGATTAAACAAAATTCGACTTTGAAATTATTTGTGTTATCTAAATTAAATTTTTATTAATTTCTTAATTTAAATTGATAATTTATATTTAACATTTTTAATTAAATTTATTCAGCCAAAAATATTTTATTTTTATTCATTCATTTTTACTTTTATATAAATGGTCATTTTACGGTCAAGTTTTCTTGTTATTATGTTATTTTTTATGTAAATTTCGTGCGGTTCTTGATGCATTTTGTATTTATTTTATTTTATTTCTATGTTTTTGATTTTATATTTATCTATATTCTCTCATATTTTAAAGTGTTTAATTGGTGTTGTGTTGGCGAATGGGGTGGATTTTTATTTATTTTTTTTTAGGGTTTTTTGTGCATCTAACCCCTAAACTCCAGCAAGATTATTATTCTATCCCTCCTATGTACCCATGGTGATTGCCATGTTGGTACTGTACATAGAGGTTGAAAATTCATGAGCAGGTGAGCTCCATTTCTAGAACTACTCCTCATGATATTTTCACTTTCGGGTTCTGGACTGCCGATGGAAGGTCTTACGTCTTTCTTTTTCTATATCCTGGTCCTTACTCGTCTATTCCTACAATTTCCATACTTATTTGTCATCTTTACGCGTTATTTATAAAAATATCCTTCAAAAATTTGGGCAGCGTTCCTCCCTTATTTTTCGGCAAATTTCCTATTTCATTTGTTCAATCACGGAACCGACTACATTTTTCCTAATTTACCTTTATCTTTCTCTATATTAAAATTTGATTAATAATTCCTTAATTCCCGCTACGTTTCCCATGATTTTAAGTAATTACAACCCTCTGCGATCACTTCAATAAACGCTACTCTCTTCTGTCAGATTAGATCATTCAACTTTTGGAAAACTACTTTCAAATTTACATTCCTAGCCTATCCTATCCTTTCCTATTTGATTTTCTGATTTATTTTCCAACAAAGTTTTAAATTTTCCCTACAAAACTTTATTCCCCTTAACTAAAGTCGCACTTCCCGAATTTTATTCCGACTCGCTCCGGCCACATTTTCAGCAGCCGCCTCGAGTATACCACGGCGCCCTGCGTAGCGGTCCTGTGCACAAAGCCAGAACCGACTGCGAACTGCCGAGGGGTTCACGAGGCACGACCCACGAGCTCAACTAAGGGTTTTCACCCACTAGCCGGCACACGGTCCGTCCCATGAACCATCTATTTAAATACTTAGTGTAAATAAGATTTTAGGGGGATTTGTCAGTGGCACCAAAAGATTCCACGACCATCCAGAACAAAATCAAAGTAACAAGACTTCGAAATATATATTTATACAAGAAAACAATACTTACAATCCACAGTCATACAACCAGATTGGAAAAATTGGCATAAATTGGCATACAAAATTTGGTCTAAGAATGATTCACTGCTAGTCTAAAAATGTCTAAAAATTTTTCTAGTAGTCACCTGACTGAAAAAATGTCTAAGACAGTCTAAATTTTTGTCTGAAATTATGAAAATGACTGCCGTATATATAGTATTTTTGTGCCTGTGTGCGACCAATGGGCGATTTTTCGCCATTTTTAGGGCTTTTTAATTATTTTATTTATTTCAAAATATTTTTGTAATTTTTTATATATTTTTCTTTATTTTTTGATATATTAATATTTTATTGTTGGATTTTATTTTTATTGTTATTTTCTTAAAATATTATTTTTAAACCCCAATATTTTGTTTTCTGGTCGCCTCTTCTGCCTGTGTTTTTTCTAAACCTTATTTTGCAAGGTTTTGGCAGTTTATTTTATTTTTCGTATGTTTCTTTTTGCATCTGTAGGCATTTTTCCGAATTTTAATTAATTATTTGTTTTATTTAATTTTTGTTATATTTTTAATTTGTTTTAATTAATATGTTTTATTTTATTTTTGGTTTCTTCTTGCGGTGAGTGCTTATGTTACGGCAGCCATATTGACAATTTCAAAACTACATTAATCATTTGGTTCTAACTTATACAATTTTCACTTTTTTGTTTAAATTGGTTTTGTAATTTTTGTTTTAATTTTGGCTCTAAGCCCAACAAACCACTCCCGGGGCCGTTTAAATTGCGCCCCGCAATTTCTCATCAACACATTCTCATTCCATTAACAATACTTTTATACAACACAAGAAAAAGGTTATACAGATGAAATGTCAATTTACAAGGTATAAGCAGACATCACTTAAGGTGATGGGATGTTTATACATAAATCAATACTGTTAGTAAGTTTTTATTTATACACACAAGATGAAGTTCGTTAGAATCAGTCGAATCGCATTGTGATTAGTGTCTGTGACTTGGGTCTGGGACGTTGTCTTGGTTGATTAGTTTAGGTTGAGATTCGATGAGCTGGAGTTGATTGATTGTTGCAGAGTTATTTTGATATTGAGGATTTGGGTTGGTAGGCTTTACGAAGCGAATTTTTTGATTGTTTCGATTTCTTCTTCTTGGGTGTTGATTGATTTGGGATCTTCTGTAAGATTTCGTGATCTGGGTGAGATTACTGCGATTGGAATTGATCGATTATTATTGAGTTATTTTGGTATTGCGGATTCGGGTTGATGGGTTTTTTCGAAACGAATAGTTTGATTGTTTTGTTCTCTTCTTCTCCGATGTCGATTAATTTGAAATTTTGATAGGATTTCGCGGTCTGGATGATTTTGCAGATTATTGCAAGGATGGGGACAACGATTTAGACGATTCTCAAACAGAGTATGGTAATTTCGAATTTATTTGGTTTCGGATTTTCCGGGGTTGGGTGAGATGACGGTATTGATTTTTGTGAGAGGGTGTTTTCGAGAAGATAGAGTTGGTTTATTTTCTGCAATAGGTGTGGATTGGGGTTTTTGCATAAGGATTTTCGGAGAAGATATTCTTGGATTCGGATGAGTTTTGACTTGATTGTTTGGATTGAATAGAGGGCTTCTTGGATTTTCTAAAGGTTCGAATTTATTTGGTTTCGGATTTTCAGGAGTTGGGTGAGATGACGGTATTGATATTTGCGAGTAGGTGTTTTCGAGAAGATAGAGTTGGTTTATTTTCTGCAATAGGTGTGGATTGGGGTTTTTGCATAAGGATTTTCGGAGAAGATATTATTGGATTGTGATGAGTTCTGACTTGATTGTTTGTATTGAATCGAGGGTTTCTTGGATTTTCTGAAGGTTCGAGTTTGATTTGTTCACGAGGGTGAAGAGTAGGAGTAAGGTGATTTTTGACCGCAGGTTCCTTTTCTTCTAATTACAGATTTTTCATTTTTGTTTATTCACATTTGTACAATTGTCGTTTTTCGCATTATTTTATTCTGGATTGGTCTCGTCTCGGTTATTTGGGGTTGGGTTATTCATCAGCATCAACTCCGCTCTCATTAATCGATTTGTCATTTCAAGTTTCGTGGTAATATACTTTTCCTTTTCTTCTAATATTATTCTCAACTCTCTAATATTCTTGGTTAACACTCGTGCTTGTTCATTTAATGTTTGCATCTTGTTATTTTGCCTTATTGCATATTTTTCGAGTCCTTGATAAGCCCAGTTCAATTTTGTTTTTCATTCTCTGATACTTTCTTTGAATTCGATTAGTTTCTGTTCTTCCAGTACATATCTTGCCCATTTAGCTACTAATTCGTCGTTTTTTAATTCGCCCACTTTTTCTTCCAATCCTTTACTCACTTCCATTTGTTGTCTGAGCAATTCGTTTTCCTCTTCTACATTTTTTTTTGTTTATTCGGAATGAGGCATTCCTCTTTTAACGTTTTAATCAATTTTATATACTAAACCACTGCTTCGTAATACTGTCTATTTCCCGGAGTTGGTGTTCCATTGATATTATCATCTTTTCTATCATCTCCTCTTGTTCGTTATTTTATTTTTTTTTTCGTTTCTGCTGATTCCTCGATTTCACATTCCATAGGTATCGAAAACTCGTTCTCCACTTCAATTTTGATGAGTTTGATATTTACACTTTTGTTGATAAAGGTCTCGCCGGACTCTACTTCTATGGTTGTTGGTTCAATCTGACTATTCATGATTTTTGTTATTTTTATTATCGTTTTGATTTTCTGGTTTTTATGAATTTTATCTTTCTATGAGTTTTTATACATTTTTCTGGTTTTTATGTATTTTCTGATTATATATATATATTTTTCGTTTTCATTTTTCTCGCGATTCTTGTGTGGTAGCCATTTCTCCATTCAACATATAAGATAGTTAGTTTACTTCTTCTATGAGATCCTCTACTTCCTTTTCTAGCATAGTAGTATTTTCATGGGCCTTGAGCTTTTCGACATCACTTTCCAAGTTTCTCACTTTCGTCTCAAGTGCCTCCTTCTTATTTTCCCATTGTGCATTTTGCCTTTTCTCAATTCTCAATTTATCTCTTTTCTCACACATGTCCTTATATCCTACCACCTATCGTTCATCATGTTCTGAGCGCGACTGCTCTATTTCCACTCACAGCTGATTTTGTTCCTTTAATCTTGATAGTTTTCTAAATGTTCTTTGCGCCACTGTTATCTCGTTTTCTCGAATTGCTAAGATCCATTTTGAATCCTCTTGTCTCTCTTCATCTTTCTTTAATTGGTTTGGTATCTTGTTGATAATCTTCCTCTGGTCTTTGAGTTGTTCCCCATTTTCCAATCATTCAGAGGTGTCTACTTTTGCGGAAATTCCTTCAGCTCTCTTGCGGTTTCCTGGTATTTTCTCTTCCAGGTTCTTGCTTGTTTCCTTCGCCCTTCTATGGCTCTTCCACTTTGTCCCATTACTTTGGATCATTGAGTTATTTGTGCGATTTGCTCTCTTTTTGTGTTTGCTAGTTCTTCTCTCACTCTTATTTGTACGTTTCACACTTACTCCACTTGGGTTTCGAGTTTTTCTCTCTTCTTATTTGCTCGTTTCTCTCGGTATTCGTAGTATTCAGTTTTCGCTACTTGTCCAAGATATTCGATTCTCATCGTTCCTAATTCGTCTATCTTTTTTATCAATCTTTCGCTTTACTCATATACTTCGTTTTCTAACTGCCCGTTGTTTTGGTTTTTCAATTCTGACATTACTTTATTATACTTTAATTTCATTTCTTGAGCTTTATTGAACTCTTTTATTTTGTTCAACTGGTTTACTTGTTCGTTCTTTTCTTTGGTTTTCTTTTCTTACCACTCGGCTTGCCATTTATAGTTTTCCGTTTCCGCTTTTTTGTACTGTTGACGTTTGTTGCAAAATGTACCTTTTCTTTGCTGCTCCGACATCGTTTTCCGTTTTACTTTCTATCATTTCCTTCATTTTCGCCGTGTCTTTCTCGTATATTTTTTGCAAATCGCTCTATCGTGAAGTTTAATTGTTTGATGGTTGTATCTGTTCTTGGTTCGTTCTATCAACTGTTTCATCATCATTTTATGTTTTGCCATCTCTGTTTCCATTCGATTTGTTTATTTATTTATTTATTTTTGTTTTGGTGGTATCGTTTTTAATCAACATTGCTCTATTTTTACCTCGTTGTTCATTAGTTTCATCATCATTACCGTCGGAATATCAACTTGCACTTCAATTATCATTTGTTCAGTATTCATTTTCTACAATCAGTTTATTTTTCTTTTGCGGTGTTCATCGTTTTAATTTTACGCAGTACAGATTTTATAATATTTATGGGTCATACTTTTACGATATATACATATATGTATTTATAATCAATTTACACTCTCGACGTACTCAATCTGATATCCCCCGGCTCCCGTCTTTTCCACCAATACATTTACTAACAACACATTGTCTTTCACATAATTCCACATCATGCTTCATCATTTTAGTAGCTTCGGTGGCTATTGTAACAGTTCTTCTTTCAAAAATATTTTTTTTTTGTTTTAAATCCCATTTTTACCATTGGGCATTCTGTTTTCTTTCGGCTGCATCTTTCCAATTGCTATTTTAGCTCTACTTCTTCTATTACCCACATTAACTTGGACATATTCGTCTGAATTTGCCCCGACCTTTTCCTCATCTATATTCACATGTTTTTGTTGTATTTGTTTCTACATTTCGGTCATGTTTAAGTGTTCACATTTTACTCTCCCTTCTTCACAGACACTTTTCTCACCTTTTGTTACTGGTTTTGACATCTTTGACATGGTTTTCTTTTATAATTACATTTGTCCATATGGTCATTTGTGTCTTTGATTCTCCCTTTTCACTCGCACGGTTCGTTTGGGCAATTTATTCTCATGGTTAGTATTTCTTTGGTGGTTGCTCAGTCTTCTTGAGTTTCTTTAAGGGATTCTATTTTAGTATCTTCATAGTCAGGACCTCTCTTTGAACGGCTCTTTTAGTAACTTCGTACATAATCAGCATCAAAATCTTGGTTCTAGTTTTATTTGTGGTTGTTTCCTAGTTATTTTGATAATTTCGTTGATTTCCGTCATGCCTTTTGTTGGATTCATCTTCTACCATATTTTTCTTTGTATTTTCTACTTTTATCCATTTACTCTTTTACGTAATTTTGATTTCTTTTTATTTTTATATATCGTATTTTACATATTTTTGATTTTGAATTTTCTTTCTACATTTATACAGTTAATCTTTCTACACAAGTACATTTCTTGTCATTTTCTTTCACGCTACTAGAGAAGTCCGGTTCTTGTGTTTCTTCTACTTGATTCAGCAGACAATCTGTCCATTCCTCTTGCTGATCTACTTCTACCGGTTGCGTTTGGCCTTGTAATCCGTTTCTTTGTTACTGATTCTGTGTTTTTAGCGTTTCAATTTATCTTCCCATTCTAATAATTCTTCTCTGTTGTTCTTCAATGTTCGACATATGGTAATAATTCGTATTTTACAGCATCACTTGGCTGTCAGCTCATTGTTTTGCACTGGGTTTACTGTACCCGTTAACGAAATTCTCTGCCGTTTCCACATCTCCTTGAACGTTTACGCCTTCCTGATAGTTTTGATTCATTTATCTTAATTTTTATACTCATTATTCACTTTCTCGTCTAATTTTAAACGTTAACAAAATGTTTGGAGGGGTTATATACTATACATAACGCTTTATAATACTTTTATACATATATTTTATACATTATATATACTCATATTCCCTTTATCTATATTCGTTGTAATTTAGGTGAGGTTCTGACTTTCTGAACCACCTCACTACACCGCTTTTGTTTTCTCAGTTTATTTTCTTGTTTGATCGTTTCCATTTTTGTACATTCGTCTGTTTCCCTTTTTGTTGTGGATTTTTTTTTTTTTTTTTTTTTTTCAAGTTCTTGATATATATACACACACATACATATACATACACATATACACATATATACCCATATAACGCATACATACACACACACACATATATATATATATATATACCCACATATACATATACACACATATACATATATATACACACATACATATATATATATATATATATATATACACACATACACACACATATATATATATATATATATATTCAGTTGTTTCGTTGTTTTCTACGATTGGTTATCTTGTTATTGCATTTTTATCATCATCCTGTTTGTCACATACGGAATATTTTGTTTTTGAAGTTAGGTTATTTGTTTTATTTCGATGATCCTTTTTGAGTTCGCAGAAATGATTTTGTAATACTTTGTTTTTGATGACATTTCTCTCATACAAAGTCGCTTCCATATTACGATAGGTTATTCATCTCGTTCAATTCTTGCTATGCATATTTGATTTATTGACTGACCGTTGATATTTGTTATATTCATTTGCTATATTTATTCGTATACTTTCTCTTTCTCTCTTATTGATTGTTACTCGCTGTTGAGCTAAGGTTAATCTCCAAGTTGTTGGTATCATTGGTAACGTCGTAATATTATTTTTCAAATTTATTTCTATTTACGGTAGGCATACAGTGCGTTTTCCATATTTCGTCTTTTTGATTTCGTTTTTGTTGTTTCTATTGTTTTTATTGTTGTTACATCCATCAGCTTTCTTTTCCTTGCCATTTCCTTTCTTTTCGTTGTTTCCTTTTCGTCGTTGTTTTATTGTTGATTGTCATTGTCTTCATCTTTCTTTTCCTTGCCGATTTCTTTCTTTTCGTTGTTTCCTTTTCGTGGTTGTTTTATTGTTGATTGTCATTGTCTTCATCTTTCTTTTCCTTGCCGATTTCTTTCTTTTCGTTGTTTCCTTTTCGTCGTTGTTTTATTGTTGATTGTCATTGTCTTCATCGTTAGGCGTATCTTCCTCGGTCTTCGCAAAAATGTCGTCCTCGACATTGATTGTTCTTATCAAATTCTTATATGTTTTTAACATTCTATCTCTGGTTAAAACTGCTTCATCCCTTTTTTTTTTTTTTTTTTTTTTTTTTTAAAAACTACATATTTATTGATACTACGTAATATTTACATTCAAGTCTAAATATACATCTATTTTTGTTTTGCTACTTTTATTTTATCCACTTATACATCAAATTCTACATATACATCGATACTACTTTTAATTATATACATATCTTTTTGACTTTTTCGTCTACACTTCGCTGTTTATCTCCATTTTATTCTCTATGTTACTTTTATTCTTCCTCATCTCTACCCATTCTGTACATCTAATCAATATCTCATGTTTATCTTGCTCCTCCTTCATTTCGTTTATTTTTAATTCTGCTAACATTACCTCTTCTTTTAGTCTGAGTACTGTTGTCATTAGTGTTTCACTCTCTCTTGATTTGTTTTCTGCTACTTGCTTCCACATTATAATTTTTTCATCCTGTTTAGTTACTTTTACAATCAATTCCCTTATTATCCTAATTTGTTCGGTACATTGTCTTTTCAATACTGGGTATGAGTTTATATCTAGTTGTTTGTTTGGTTCGTTCTTTTTCTCTTCTTTATTCGTATATTGTTGTCTTGTTGTTACCGTTGGTTGATACTTCCTTATCTCTGACTGATACATTCTTCTCTTTACATACATTTGATTGCTCTGTTCTCCATTATTTCTCTGGAGTTGATTTCCCAATTTATCTTTCATATTTGGGCAGCTGTTTGCTAAATGCCCTACTTCACTACATTCATAACATAACTTTGCGCGATAGTTTTGATTTTTTCGTGTATCGATTTCTTTGATAAGTCGGACTTATGTTCTTTCTATAACATTCGCTTTCATTGTGACCTTGTTGTCGGCATTTATTACAGTATCTGATAGCGTTATCATAAGTTTTATATCCTTGTTTGAATTTTCCTTCACTCCTTCTGTTTTTCCCGGTTTGGTTTATTCTTCTGATTTCAGTAGTTTCGTTTATTCGTTTTGTATAATCTTCATTGGTGTTCGCTTTCTTTTCGTTTTCCTCGTTTATTAGTGATTTGCAGTTCTTTTGAAACATTGTATTTCCGAATTGATTTCTTGTTTCAATATTTCTATTTACATCACTTTCCGTTGTCGGTTCATTGTGATCTTCATTATTCAAATTCACGTTTTCTATTCTTTCGATTATCTCGCTTTCAATCCTTATTTGTGGAATTCTTTGTACACTTGGTTCCCTTTTTGTAATTGCTCGCATCATATTGATTCTTGGTACCCCATTTATTCGTTTTGCCCACATTTCGTTAATCTGTTTTACTTGGCTATCATTGGTCGTTAATTCTATTATGTCAGCTTTCAACAATTCCTCTTTCTTTCTTCTCCAACTTTCCTCTTTTATACGTGCTTGAAATGTTCCTATCTCACTATACCGTTTTTCTGCTTCTGATGCTTCGGTAATCTTCAACGTGTTCCAGTCTTGCTGATGTTTTATTGGATCACATTTTATCTGTTGTTTCCTTGATATACCTTGTAGTACATTTATTTCTGATTGTTGATTTATTTCCGTGTGTGGTTGGTTATCGGGCAAATAGCTACACATTCTTGTAGGGATGTTTATCTCATTTTGCATCTCGGTTAACTTGCTTCCTGGCGTTTTGGTGTTGTTATTTTCTTCATTATTTCTTCTTATTCGATATGCAGTTGGGAGGTGATTCTCTTGCCAACATTGGAAACTTATTTTGGGTATTCTACATCTTGTTGCGGTATGTCCTGATTTTCCACAATTCCAACATTCTATTTGCGCATGATATTTACTAGATCTATGGCCTGATCTTTGGTAGTAATCACAATATTTCTCAGACTTCTCGGTATTCATCGTCGTTTACGATGCTTGTCTTGCTGCTTTATTTCTTGATTGACTTGGTTGTTGTTGCTACTGGATTATTGACTTGCTTGTTATCGATACTGGATTGTTGGCTTGGTTGTTGTCGATACGGGGTTAATCTCTTTGTTACTATTGATACTAGATTATTGACTTGGTTGCTATCGATACTGATTTGTTGGCTTGGTTTTTGTCGTTACTGAATTGTTGTCTTGTTTGATTGATTTACCTGAATAGAAAAATATCACCTCCCCACTGTTTATTAAACATCTATGAATTTTACATTGTAATGATTATATAGGATAGCATTTTATTTTTCCTTTTCCTTGCGTTATTAATTTTAATTCCAACCAATGGTATTTGTTTTATAATTGCGTTTAAACATCTTTCATTTCATCTAAATTTTCTTTACTCATTTGTCTTTTTATCAATGTTAACTTATCCTCGTTTCTCAGGATTCCCATATTGTCTGTTTCTCCCAATTATCTCGGTTATATTACTCGTACTTATGATAATTCGTATTGCCCAGGCTTCGTCACATTTTTCATTATAATTCCCATCAGTATTCTTTATCTCTTTGATTTTGTTTTGCGTCGATTTTTAATTATCTATGTGGGGTAGTAACAATTATCTATATAGTCGTAATAATTATTTATTTTTAATCATTCGTTCGACCACGCCGTTTCCCAAGTTCTATTACCTACCGTATTTTATTTTCATTCATTTTGCGTTTCGTATTCCCCTTTTATTTATCCTTAAATCATTCTTATTTTTCCCCCTTTCTCATTTGTCTTTCATCGTTTAATCTATCTCAGTTTTGTTTTAACCTCGTTTGGTTTATCCTAATTCATTTTTTGTCTTATCATTTCATTTTCTTAATCCATATTTCCCGTTTTCGTTATTTCTTGTCCATACTTATCATCGGTTACATCGTTTTCCGTTTCCTTAATCTTTTATTTTTAAAATCGTTATCTGCTATAGCTTTTACACAATATATTCAATTCCTCGTGCACGGGTATTTTCTTATTCTTTATTTCAATAATTTCTTCGATTTCTTCATCCAATTTCCCTTTAATGACCTTCTTTATTTGTGGATTACGTTCTTTAACCTAGTCTAAACTATGCTTCATTATTTAGTTGAGACCTATGCTCCTTTAGTACGATTTGAGACTCTGCTCATTTACACGATCGGACTATGTCCTATTATTACGAATCGAGACTGTGCTAACCTGGTACGATAGAACTATGTTCTATTAATGCGAAGTCAGACTATGCTGAAGTAATGCGAATGAATCAATGTCCTGTAATGCAAAGTCAGTCTCAGCTGAAGTAATGCGAATGAACCAATGTTCTGTAGTACGGAGTCAGTCTGAGCTGAAGTAATGCGAATGGATCAATGTCCTGTAATGCGAAGTCAGTCTCAGCTGAAGTAATGCGAATGAACCAATGTTCTGTAGTACGGAGTCAGTCTGAGCTGAAGTAATGCGAATAGACCGAGTTTTGTAGTACGAAGTCGGTCTGAGCTGAAGTAATGCGAATGAACTAATGTTCTGTAATACGAAGTCAGTCTCAGCCGAAGTAATGCGAATGAATCAATGTTCCTGTAATGCGAAGTCAGTCTCAGCTGAAGTAATGCGAATGAACCAATGTTCTGTAGTACGGAGTCAGTCTGAGCTGAAGTAATGCGAATGGACCGAGTTTTGTTGTTAGCACACGTTTCGTTAATCCAAGTTGAGATCAGGTTCCGTTAATACCTGTCTCTCACATTCGACTTGGCCATTATTACGATTAAGATTCGTCTCCTTAATACGGATCGATAATCATCGTTTGTTAATACATTTTCCTGCCGGCTTCGTGATCGTTCTGTTCTTTCAGGTTTTATCTATCTTCATTCTAGCTCGTTAATCATTTCTTCGTTGTTGTCCTTTCTTATTTTCTTTGTTTATTCTTTTGGTTATTCTTTACACGCGCGCTATTCATTCTGCCTCCTCGAGAATTCTTCACCTACCCCCCCAGATTTAAAATACAAAACGGCTTCGTTGATCATCCACTTGCAACGGTAAGGTGATCAGCCTTACCACAGTAGTTTTTCAACTTGGCAAACCTATCCGGAAGGTCGTCCTATACTTCTCCTCTGGGTGATCGGTTATCTCCTCCCGATTTGGATTCAGACGGACTACCCGAGGGTAGCTCAAAAGTATTTTACCCCTTTTTTTTGAACTTTATTCTGGATGATCGGGACACTTTCATTTTTTGACTTTCTCCATTCGTCACTTTTCCATTTTTACATATAAATATTCATATTTTATATATAGAGATATAGGCGCAGGAAGGGTCAACTGCTGGACTTTTATTAATTCAACTTCATTTAATCGTAATACTCGACTACTTTTCGTCAATGTTATTTTTACAAAGTACACAAGTTTTCATTGTTTCGGCACATTGTCGGCAGTACTGAAGTGACCACAGGGGAGCATAACCACTTATATTCTCACTTTATTTGACTAATGCAACATTCGTGTAAGTATTCTACTTCTTTATGAATCTCATCTTTAACCGCGCTATTATTTGTTTGACTTGTTGTTCTATCGCGTGATATTGCTTTTTTAGGTCGGCTTTATTTACTATTTCTCTGTACCCTTGATATTTGGTCTACGTTCTCACTGGTTGTCTTTTCACATACCTCCTCTTTTCAATATTTTCCGATTTCAATTTATGATTTTTTTTTTTTTTTTTTTTTTTTTTTAATATTTTTAATCATCCGTTTTTTTAACATTCAAATATGTTATCCCCGTTCAATTTCTCAAACTTGCTATTAATTATAGTTAGTATTTGATTTCACCTTTTTTGATATTAATTAACTAATTTATTAATTTTTGGTCTATTACTGGTATTGCTTTTTAGCCTCTGCATTGGTCAACCTCCTTCGACACATTCTTACCATTTTGGTGTTATTCATTATCTTATTAGTTTTATTTTAATGCTCTCTCCTTGATGTATATCCATTTTATTTTGTAATTTTGTTGTTCTCTACTGTCACTGAATGTTAATTTACCCTACTGTTATTCAAATTTTTCCAAGTATTTTCAAAGTCGATGTTGGTGCTTTTCGCTATTTTTCAAGCATCAGTTTTATTTACATTTGCCACTATTAGTTGTTATCCTATTTACTTTTACGATATTATTATTTTTGTTTATAATTCAACGATTTTTATTCATTCCCTTTTTATTTCGTTTGTCGATATTCCCGTTCCTTCTGATTCAATCTCATTATACATATATGTGTTGCCATTCTTTATTTTCTATATTTATTTCCTATGTCATTCACCGTTCCCGTTCCTCAACTGTTCGATGCCATTTGTGTTCATTGTCTAAACACTTCGACTTCCGGTACTTTGTCGCAATTCACTGCCATTACCCCTCATTTCACTGCTTTGCTCTGTCATCTTTATATTCCTCACTGACACTTTCACTGTCCTGTACCCCACTCTACCATTTCACTTTGTACATTCACTATTGTAATTTACTTTTGACTTTTATGCTATTCGTTATATATTTTAACCATATCAGTTTGAATACCGACCATTATCATCCTTATTGTGCGTATCGGGTACTATTCGCTGTGTAGATTTTATTTTTCGACCATTTTCTGTCATTCCCACGTTATAATTTATCCATGATGTTTTTAATTGTTTCTATGGCTTTGATCTTCCATTTGCTAGTTCCACGTAACTTTCAATTTATTGACATTGTCTCTGCATTCATTCAATTGTTTTGCGCTCTTCTATTCTTTCTCTTTACTGCGTTTGATTTTATTCGCTTTAATTTTTATTTGTCCTTCATTCATGTTTTATTCCTTTGTGTGTCTTAAATGACGTTAATTTTCCCATACGACTGTTATTCGTTGTCTCTGTATTTTTTTCTTTTGGTATAATAAGTGGTTTAACCCCTTTTTATTTTTCGATTTTTTTGTTTTCTATTATCGCCATTGGTTTATCGATTATATTATTCATTTTTTCGATATTTATTCATTTTGTATTTTTCATTGACTCTATTCATTCTCTTTCATTTCATTTTGATATTTCTATTTTTACTGTTGTTGAAATTCATTTTTCTGTGATATTTTTCGCGTTCTTTCTATTCCGTCATCAGTTTACTGCTAAAAACTATTTTCCTCCATTTGTCGTTTTTATTGCTATTATTTTCAAGTCAGTTTAATACTTATTGTTATAGTTGTCTTTTTATATATATTTTTGTCTGTTATTTTAATTTTTGTTTAAACCCAATCATTCCACATTCTCACTCCATATTTTTACTTCATCAAACTCCATACCATTCAATCATCCTATTTATATACATTCATCATACCATGCTTCTACTCATCATTCCTAATTTTCATCAATCATTCAGTTTACTATCCATGCTTTATTACTTTATAAATATTTGCGTATAATGTAATAATTTTAGCATACAACAAAAGCTCAAAAATAATTTTTAATACAGTTATTATTACCATTATTACTATCTCTATCATTATGATTATTATCACTATTATTACTATCATTACTATTATAATTATTATTATTATTATTATTATTGTCATCATTACCAGTATTATCATCACTATCATTACCATCATTACTATTATAATTATTATTATTTTATTATTATTATTATTATATTATTATTATTATTATTATTATTATTATTATTATTATTATTATTATTATTATTATTATTATTACCATTACTATTATTACAATTATTACTATTATTATTATTATTATTATTATTATTATTATTATTATTATTATTATTATTATTATTATTATTATTATTATTATTATTATTATTATTATTATTATTATTATTATTATTATTATTATTATTATTATTATTATTATTACTATATTATTTTATTATTATTATTATATTATTATTATTTTATTATTATTATTATTATTATTATTATTATTATTATTGTTATTATTATTCCCATTTTTAATTATCGATACTTTTGCCACTTTGTTACTTTTATTAACATTATTATTCAATTTTTTAAGAGTTGCCTGTAATACTATTTTTTGTTCGGTCGTCCCCTATCGATTTTTAAAATGTCGTCCTGACATATTTATTCTACTGATTTATTTTTTGGTATTTTGCCATTCTCACAATTTCTTTCCAGGTTCATGTTATCCTTATTTCGATTCTATCGGCATAGTTTTTACTCGACTATTGGCTGCGGGTTCATTGCTAAAACTCTCTGAAATTTTTAAGTTTCACTTGATTTTTGACTTTCCAATTGACATTAGTTTCATCCCGGCTGAGCCCCCAAAAATCATGTTGGCGAATGGGGTGGATTTTTATTTATTTTTTTTTAGGGTTTTTTGTGCATCTAACCCCTAAACTCCAGCAAGATTATTATTCTATCCCTCCTATGTACCCATGGTGATTGCCATGTTGGTACTGTACATAGAGGTTGAAAATTCATGAGCAGGTGAGCTCCATTTCTAGAACTACTCCTCATGATATTTTCACTTTCGGGTTCTGGACTGCCGATGGAAGGTCTTACGTCTTTCTTTTTCTATATCCTGGTCCTTACTCGTCTATTCCTACAATTTCCATACTTATTTGTCATCTTTACGCGTTATTTATAAAAATATCCTTCAAAAATTTGGGCAGCGTTCCTCTCTTATTTTTCGGCAAATTTCCTATTTCATTTGTTCAATCACGGAATCGACTACATTTTTCCTAATTTACCTTTATCTTTCTCTATATTAAAATTTGATTAATAATTCCTTAATTCCCGGTACGTTTCCCATGATTTTAAGTAATTACAACCCTCTGCGATCACTTCAATAAACGCTACTCTCTTCTGTCAGATTAGATCATTCAACTTTTGGAAAACTACTTTCAAATTTACATTCCTAGCCTATTCCTATCCTTTCCTATTTGATTTTCTGATTTATTTTCCAACAAAGTTTTAAATTTTCCCTACAAAACTTTATTCCCCTTAACTAAAGTCGCACTTCCCGAATTTTTTCCGACTCGCTCCGGCCACATTTTCAGCAGCCGCCTCGAGTATACCACGGCGCCCTGCGTAGCGGTCCTGTGCACAAAGCCAGAACCGACTGCGAACTGCCGAGGGGTTCACGAGGCACGACCCACGAGCTCAACTAAGGGTTTTCACCCACTAGCCGGCACACGGTCCGTCCCATGAACCATCTATTGAAATACTTATTATAAATAAGATTTTAGGGGGATTTGTCAGTGGCACCAAAAGATTCCACGACCATCCAGAACAAAATCAAAGTAACAAGACTTCGAAATATATATTTATACAAGAAAACAATACTTACAATCCACAGTCATACAACCAGATTGGAAAAATTGGCATAAAATTGGCATACAAAATTTGGTCTAAGAATGATTCACTGCTAGTCTAAAAATGTCTAAAAATTTTCTAGTAGTCACCTGACTGAAAAAATGTCTAAGACAGTCTAAATTTTTGTCTGAAATTATGAAAATGACTGCCGTATATATAGTATTTTTGTGCCTGTGTGCGACCAATGGGCGATTTTTCGCCATTTTTAGGGCTTTTTAATTATTTTATTTATTTCAAAATATTTTTGTAATTTTTTATATATTTTTCTTTATTTTTGATATATTAATATTTTATTGTTGGATTTTATTTTATTGTTATTTTCTTAAAATATTATTTTTAAACCCAATATTTTGTTTTCTGGTCGCCTCTTCTGCCTGTGTTTTTTCTAAACCTTATTTTGCAAGGTTTTGGCAGTTTATTTTATTTTTCGTATGTTTCTTTTTGCATCTGTAGGCATTTTTCCGAATTTTAATTAATTATTTGTTTTATTTAATTTTTGTTATATTTTTAATTTGTTTTAATTAATATGTTTTATTTTATTTTTGGTTTCTTCTTGCGGTGAGTGCTTATGTTACGGCAGCCATATTGACAATTTCAAAACTACATTAATCATTTGGTTCTAACTTATACAATTTTCACTTTTTTGTTTAAATTGGTTTTGTAATTTTTGTTTTAATTTTGGCTCTAAGCCCAACAGTTGTATATTGTATTTTAAGTTATCTTGGTGCTGGGTTTTCGTGCTGTATTACTGGTGCATTTAAACAATTCTCAAGGCTATTTGTGTTCTGGCCCAACAGTTGCAAACTGAAAATTTTGACAATAAATCAAGAGGAGAAATTGTTTAAAAAAGACGTTTAAATACTTGATAAATCGGAATTAGAAAGTTAAAACAAAAAAACTAATTATAAAATCCAAAGATAGGTCAGTATTATCCAAAACCATCTAACTTAGGGCTCTCAGACGTCTTGGAAAACCGGGATTGTCCCGGTTTTTATGTTAAAGAATTTATTCATTTTTGATCTTCGTTTTTAAAATGTGAAATGAATATTTTTATTTTAAAGTTCATTATTTGTGTTATTAATTTTAAGTTATTTTTTAATTATATACTTAACCTACTGAAGTAATGGTTTAATTTTTTATTTTAAAAATTCTTTGTCCCTGTTTGCAGTGGTGAAAATCTGGCAGCCCTAATCTAATTAATTGTAGATTTTCTGTCGGTAATGTAGGTCATCCAAACGAAAATTTCTGAAATTAGTTCAAAATCAAATTTAGTTTTAAAGCAAAGGTATTTATGGAAGAAGTTTTGGGAAAATTATTATAACAAAAACTGTTGACAATTTACAGAAAAGTTCCTAATCAAAATCACCAAAAGCTGAAATCTAAAGAGTAATAATAATTATTGTTCAGTAATATAATTTTCATTAAACACTGTTGACTAATATTTTATTGTGTTTGTAGCTAACTAGAATACTAAGACAACAATCACCATAGACCAGGGGTTGGCAACCTTTTAGCTGTGGTGTGCCAAGCCACACTGTCAATTACTTCAGGGTGCCACCTTATATTTTTTATATGTTAATGGTAAAAACCAAAACTAAAAAAGCACACGTTGCAACTGGCATCACAACAAAACGAAACGCATTTTAAAAAGACCCGTTCAATTACACAAAGAGAGCCCGAAGAAATCACAAGGTTAAATTTACCCTCTCGTTGAAAGCCCCACAGTAACAGATGCGTGATCTACAGCTTTTTAATGCCACGTGTCAACACAAGATATGCTTGTGATATTATTTGACGTTGTATGAAAAATCGGTGTTTACCATTTCAATACCAATATTTTTTATCTAATAATATTAGAGAATATATGTCGAACCTCCTTTAGCAGTATAAGAGTCGCTATTACCCAGACCACTTTATAACGGTGTAGTGTCATTGCCAACTCCACCGCATGCCATAGGTTGCCGACCCTATATAGACCGTCCCGATACACTTTTACAGGATACTCGACTGGGTACTTACAAAATCTCTTTTGTAACAATTGTCATCTGACCACACACTAATACTTATATAAATTTTTCGAAAATTTAACTGTTTAAAAAAACAGCCGAATTTCGAAAAATTTGGTTGTTTTCAAATACTTATAAGGATTTAACTTAATTTTGATTGGCTCCCACGTGCTTAAAATATAATATATATTTTAATGACATAAAATTTCAATTCTACCTAGATATTTTCTGGGGAGAGTTAACGGGCCTTTATCCATTTACTTAACCTAGAACTATTTTCAAAATTTCTAAAAAAATTTTTAAATTGGAATTTTAGAAATCTGTATTGAAATAAAAATTTAATAAATATTACCCTTTTGAAAATAAAACATGAATGACTTGGAATTCATAATAAATAAGTCACTTTAATTTAAATAAAAATTTTAAATTTAAAACAAACCTTTTAAAAAAAAATTATAAATGACCATCTGCTGGTGTAAATCAATAATTAATAAAAACCAAAAACTAACAAAAAATGTATTTAACGTAAATTTTTAAAAAATTAAATAAAAATTTTGAATATTTTATTTGCATTAAATATTATAAGCAAGATAAAATAATATGTAAAAACAAATAAACACAGTTATTTATTAAAAATGTTTTTAAATAATTAGCAAATTAAGTTTCAGAAAATCCTCATAGGAAAATTGAACTGTCTCGTTTCCAAACCTCATACAATGCAATTTCGGCTAGATCACCAGATTTCCCGGAAAATCGATCCACAAAAGATTGGATCATGCCTTCAGAAGTGGTTGGGTACTCGATAAGTTTCGGGGATTTTTCAATATCCTCACAAACTACACATTGAATTGTAATGCCTCTTGGCAATTTACGATCCAAAACTATTTCTCGGAGATGCAAAAACTGTTCATTGAGAATTGAATATTTATTGAAAAATTTGACACCCTCTTTCACATTTGCAGTGCTTTTGTAACACTTAATTATGAAAATTCCATATAGTATGTGAGAATGTAATAAATTTAAATATTTAAAGTGATCAATTAAATTGATTATTATTATTATCAATTTAGTATAATTTTATTAATCACTGTCTGATTATATTCAAAGAATATAACATATATTAAGTGATATCCAGTACATAAGATAAATCTGAGGCCTCCCACATTAGCTCGAAACTAGTATAATATTGGGAATTGTATTTTATATCACTTAATGTATTGAATCAGACATAGTGATTAATCAAATTAAGTTTTTCAAATAATTTTGGTAGTCTGATAGCTTGTTACCAGTTTCTGCATTGAACTTGTAGTCCACAGAGGTATTATTGTATCTACCATGATTTCAAGTGAAAGGAGGTTCAAGATAAAGATTCGTCTATTTTATTGCCTTAAACCCAAACTTTGCAAACTTATTTGATGTCCAGTGCACCAGGATAAGTGCGTAACAGTGTTAATTTGACATTGTTTTTATAATTACCTGGCGTTCAGAGAAATATGAGCGCCTCCCGAATAGTACTGATGCACTGTATATCACTAAATGTATCGTATATTCTTTGATTAGAATCAGACATAGTGATTAATAAAATGTCTTTTATAAATAAAAATAAATCATTAATCACTGTCTGATTATATTCAAATAATATACGATACATTAAATGATATCCAGTACATTTCACAATAGTATACTAGTTTCGAGCTAATGGCTCTCATCAGTACTATGCGGGAGGTGCTCAGATTTCTCTTCGCGTCAGGTAAGTGTACAAACAGTGTCAAATTAACACCGTGCATCAGGATAAGTGTATAACAGTGTTAATTTGACACTGTTTTTACACTTACCTGGCGCTCAGATAAATGTGACGAGAGCCATTAAAAGACGTTAGATCCAAAGATTAATGAGAAAGGTGCTATGGATACGAATGTTTTAAATAGTTAAATTATTAAATAATTAAAATATAAACTAACAATTTGAAAATATGTTTTAAAGGTTTTATATCAAATATATAAACAAAGTTTTTATATTAAATTATCAATATTAATAATATAATATTAAATGAATTATAAGGTTATGGAGTAACCAAACTATCATCTCAAAAGTAAGCGATTTTAAGCTTGTCCACTGAAACCCGAATTGGTCTTGTTGGTAGTTGAATTTCAAATGTTTTTAAATCAGGGCTTTGATTGATTACAGAAAATAGTTCGTCATAAATGGGTTTGAGTGCAGTTCTTGACTCCATTTTAAGCCAAACAAGTAAGTATTCTCTCCATTTTTGTATCTACCATGGTTTCAAGTGAAAAGAGGTACAAGATAAAGATTCGTCTTTTTGCTTGCCTTAAACCCAAACTTTGCAAACTTATTTGATATCCAGTGCATCAGGATAACAGTGTTAACTTGACGGAATGACGTGAAACTACAGGAATATCTAGAGACATTTAAAACGCAGCAAAGAAACGAAGGCAAATTTACCGAATTGCGTAAAAAATATAGAAAAACAATAATAATTTCATAAGTCACATTTATAGGTGTATTAACTTATGCGGCCTCCTATAATATTACTGCCTAACTTAATTGTGGCCTATAAGGGTTACAAGGTTCCCCACCACTGGTATAGCCACATGATAAATTTATCACCACAATTACAATAATCAGCATAGCAAGCACATCAGATTAAATATAATTTATTGATACGGTTTTTCAAAAATTCATTATCGATTGCCATTGAAATCTGCACTTCAATGCGCAATCACAATGACTTGACACACAAAATCAGATAAAACAGAGAGAAACGCTTAAAACGGACAAACAAATATATAGTTACTCATAGAGAAAAAAAACATATTTTCATAAATATGTGCATAGAAACGTCATAGATTTATAGAAATGTCATAAAATGAGTTGACGTTCACATGGATATAAATTTTGTTTCTCTGTGTATATCAGTCAATGTGTTTCAAATAATTATCAATTAATTATAAATAAAATTATCTTAATTTTTGAGGGAAAAAATGATAAATTTTATTTCAATAAAATCAAAATTCAATATATGAAAATCAACGTACAGTTTGAGTAGTTAGTTACGCTTTCGGTGCTGGATTGTCAAATTGTACTACGTTTTGTGAAATGGTCAATTATTCAAAAAACTTTATTTCCAATGTCAAATTATGGTTAAAAATTTGCATTAGTTCTCCCGAAATATGCAAAATCATATCGCGACAACCATTAAATAGTTATAAAGAAACACAAATATGAGTTCACACATAATGTGCTTATCGTGAACGGCTTTGTTTACCTTAGAATAAGATGGAGAAGAATTACAAACTTGTTAATTCACATATAACACAATTTGGTATAAACAAATAACCAATTAACCATGCTATACGAGAGTTATCTGTTTTACAAGTATTTTTATCAGTACTGATGAGAGCCATTGGCTCGAAACTAGTATACTACGTGGAAATGTACTGGATATCACTTAATGCATAGTGTAATTTAGTATAAGTATAAAACTGTGATTCCTTGGTAGCAGCATAAATCAATATATCAGATAAGAAACTGAAGAGGATTATTAATATAGGTTTTAAACTTCAAATTCACTTTTTTAAATTTCAAATTCAAATTAATTAAAAATCAAAATAATTAAATAGCTTCTTTAGTTAAAAATTAAATTACGAAAATCAACCTTATATTAATAAACATGAATTTCTAAACAACAATTACATTCTATCAACTATTTACCAATAATATTAAGCGCTTTTAATTTAATGTAATGGTTGGTCACCTGTAGCCAATGGCAATTTCATAGTCATGTCAACATAATAATTATTACAATCGGATTGGGTAACAGTTGCTAAAGATTCTTGAATCACATTCTCCAAATTTAAATCGGTTCTTGATTCAGCCAACAAATTTCGCGCACATAATTTGGTTTTAGAAAAAAACTTCAATTGGGTTCAGCATTGGCGAATAAGGTGGGAGATAAACAAGAGTATGAGATGTTGTCCCAACCTTATCCCTCACTTCTTGAGTTTTGTGAACAGTGCAATTATCCAAAACAAGTCATGCACACGTAATGTTTGCTTCTCTAATGTTTGAAATAATCCATCCAGAAAATTAATAAAAACATTCGCTTTTACAGTTGAGTTTGCAATTATTTGCTTGTGTATAATGCCATGTAAATTCATAGCTGCAATAAGGGAGACATTTCGCCATCGCAGAGTGAGCTCCTCTGTATTTATTTTTGATCGAGCTTTGGTTATTTTGGTTATTTGAAATTTAAAAAAGTGAATCGAAACTTTTTTCAACAATATAATTATTACTTTGCAGTAAGGGCTTGTTTTATTTAAAGAGATTAATTAAATTGATAAATATTATAATCAATTTAAATAAAGATTTTGTGAATGCATTTTGTTGAGCTACTTATTTATACATTAATATATGAAAAGAATTTCCTCAAGAAATTCTGTTTAAATAACATTACCAAGGAGAATTTTTGAATTAATAAAATTGAACTATTAATTATGGAAGCTATAAATACAAAAAAAATTTTATCTGATATTGCAACAACGATGGAAAATATTATCAAATCACCAGAAAAAAAAGAAATTTATATAGAAATTGAAGGTTTTATTCAAGGACGCGAAAGAATATTTGTTCTCATGGCAATTTCAAAGAAAATAAAACTTACACAAAACTTCAAAATTTCAAAAAATTGAATGATTTTTGCGAAAAAATTTAAAAGTTAGCAAAGGAGATTTTCAGACATAAATTTGGTAGTCGACATGTTTATCACCATCACAAACTACACATGTAATTGTAACGCTTTTTGACAAATAACGATCCAAAAAGATTGCTCGAAGGTGTAAAACATTTTCATTGAGAATAGAATATTCATTGAATATTGTGAAACAATCTTTTGTATTTTCAGTGCTTTTGTAACAGTTAATTAATTTTCAAAATTAATATTATTAAAAATTTAAATAAAGATTGTGAAAATATATTTGTGTAAATTTATATATACATTTTGCAAAGTTTTATAATCCTTGATAATAAGGAGAGTGTAAAACGGTAGCAATAGAAATCAACGATCTGGCCACTTCTATGATGAAAACTAGTAAATATAAAATCAAGAAAATTGCTAATACCAAAAATTCATGTTACATAGAGTAAATTTGTACAGGTCACTTTGAGTTTTACAAGTATTCTTCAAAAGTCATTATTACATACGAAAATTAATTTTTGAACTATAGTCGTAATAAAAATAAATGAATGCTTAAAACTGTTATTTAATGTATATCATTTACAATATGCTACTACCAGAAAATTGATAATTTAATTAGAAAAACGATTTACAATATTAAATATAAATTGATTTTTCTAATTAAATTTTAATTACAAGAAATACAGTAGATATGATACTTTGTTGGATTTTTTGTGAAGTGCGAAATTAACAATTATTGATCTCATTCCAAAGCGTGTTTCGGTTCCTAGTTACTGCTGCTGGTTTCGATAATCTGTAGAGTCAAACTAGTTGCTTTAACTTGAAAATATTCAATAAATAATTTTAGCTTATAATTTGATTCGAAATTATTTCTGACTTGGCAATAATTAATCGATAATATTATATAAAATATATATATTATCTAGAATTATTTGTCAATAACATTTGAACAGATTGTAGATTCAAACCAATTAATCATGACAATAGTAAACCCATCTCAAAAAATGTACAATATTTAAAATCATTAATATTCTTACTTGTAAACAACTCAAAAATTTTCCGATTGCAGGTCGACCAACGGTTTCAATTTTAGAACGGTTCAGATGGATTAGCAAATCTGGTCGACCATCTTCTGCAGTAATTGTTTCGATTTTTAACAAATCCTGTCCAGCTTCTAATAAAACTTGTAGAATAACAAAACGCGCTTGACAATGCGCTTGTCGCCATTTTTTTTGTTCTGGAGTATAAAATTCCATGGAAACTAGAGACGACTTAATCATTGACAACCAATTAACGAATATAATGTCATTAAGATTTTCTTGACCACTAAATCCAAATATTTTTCCTATTTCTTTTAGAGAACATAAATACAGACCAACACACTCTGCCCTACATTCTTCAAATGGAGATGCAATTGTCGTAAAAACACTATCCCAAGTTTCATTGCCTTTATACCTGAAGTGAAAAATAGAAGTTGTTGAATTTAATTTTTATTTCAGTGTTGTAAAGATTTTAATTTGTGTTTTTATCATGAAGTCTCTATAAACCCTGACGCTAATAATTGAAGAATACGAATTGCAAACGATGAAGTAATATGTTATGGAATTTTTTCAAGAATATAATCAAATGAAAGTAAAATTTAAAAGAATTTCGAATTATATTCCAGTATTATACAAAGTTAAGATACAAATGTCAGTGAACGTGTAAAGGCTTTAGGAAATGGAAATACCAACCCATTTCCATATGGTTTATGTGTGTGGAAATATTACCAAGATCTCCAAACAATAGTGAATATGAGGAAATTAAACATAAAGTAGTTTATTGCGAGAAGTGTGATCCCCATAACCGTCCATTCAAGGTCAAGTATTATTTTGAGGCCAAACATTTATTGTTTGGAAATTAGTTAAAGAATTGGTTTCAGCTTTAAAGCCATATATTTACAAAGGGAACAATTAACAATTGGCGATTTATATGTTCAATGGTTGGAACTTAAACATGAAATTAAAATAATAGAAATAGATAATTTCTTAAACATCAAAAATTGATTAAAATATGAGAAAAACTTCTACTTTGTATTTAGATCAACAGTTCGAAGTTTTACTTACAAACGATCAATGTGTAGAATGGACAATAAATATTTTTATTAGAGCTGGATCATTCGATTAGGGACGAGTTTTCAAAAAATGAAGTAGAGCACTTCGAGGAAAATTATGCATAATTGATTTTTCCATAATTATATTCAGTAAAGCAAAGGAATGTAATTTAAATATGCATGTTAAAAACTCGTATAATTATTTACATAAAATCATTAATATGATATCTCAAATTAAATTGTTTAATCCAACAAGAGCGAAAAATCAATAAAAAATTTTAAATTTTTGAATAATCAAAAAAAATTACGCCAAAAGTAATTTAGGCAAATTTTAACAAGTAGAAGAAGTAATTTTTCTGACATTATATTGACTGAATATGTATTTTTATTTTGTTATACTCATATTTTTTATATTTTAATTTGGTGTTTAACGGAATTTAACGAAATGGCTGCTTTTATTTTGATATATTAAAACTTCAATTATCCAAACACAACATTTTCATTTATCGTTTGCAGTCATCGATAATGTTTTAGAACAATGGTTCCCAAACTGGGATTCAAAGTACCTTTGGTAACCAGCAGAGTTTTTTAAAGAAAATCCTTTGAATAAAATTTTTAGATTTTTTTTGGATAAAAAATAACTTCATATTTGTTAGGGTAGTCGATGAATTTAAATAGGATGTATTGTCAATCTGACTCCAAGCGTGCTTTTAAACAACAGTAATGAACTCCAAACGATATAAACTTTATTGATTAACACACTTTATCTCCACTTTAAAATGACACAAAGAATTATCTATTAGTCACAACTTGGTGCATATTACGACCCTTCGGGAAGAATAACACTTTTCGGATCAATTGGATTTCACAATCACTTGACTACTGTGACGGGTTTCAGAGATCGATAAGTCTGATTTAGTTGCTTTTTGCTTTGACTTGAATTTATTTAATAACTTTGGTTTTACTTTAATTATTTTTCACAATTTTGGCTTTGTCTCTTTCCAACTTTCTTTATTATTTTCGTTCTCGTATCGCTTAATTTCTGCTTCAAACTCCTTTTATCCTTGATTTTAACTGCTCTTTCAATAATTTTTCGTAATTTTCTCCTTTCCAATTCTTCGTCAAATTTTCTTTCCGATTCCAGTTGCGCTTCCTTTTTATACTCTATAACCAAATGTCACTTAGTGATACACTTCGATTTCAATTTCAATATCTATTCTCGACAACTCCATTTGGTCCTCTTCAATTTTCCTAATATCTCTGACAACTGTCGAGATATCCCATTTTTCAAGACGCTATCTCTCGACTTCTCCGGTAATTCATTTTCTTATCTCGACCAAACTATCGAGATATGTCACTTCATTTTCCATTTTGGTTTTGTTATTTTTTCTTATTCGCTTCGTACTTCCTAATTAAAATGACTTTGACATGTTTTATTATTTTATTGTTTGATTTTTTCTATTATTTGTTATTTCCCTTTTATTTTCTCATTTCTTTCATTTGTTTCTATTTCTCAGGATTGTGGAATAACAAACCTTCTTGTGACCCATTTTCCCCCAATCATTACATTAATTGTGCTTATTCATTTTTATTTTTTTAGGTATCCTCAACATATTAATCTGTTTTTTTATCATAATTTTTTATAACTCGATTAAATGAAAAAATAATTTTAAAATATGAAAACAATTGAAAAGATTTTTATTTTTTAATTATTAATATTATTATTATTATGCATTTTTTCATATATTATCCCGCAAAATCATCTGGATTGGTCACCCCTAATCTAGTTATAAGACATTTACCTTCTTTAAATCTAGTATTTTATTAATCTATAGTCCTTGAGGTTGTTTTAAAAACACTAGTGCTTCATTAAAAAAATATTATTGACATTTTTTAAGAGGGCCACCATTCAAGAAATTGTAAAAAATTTGGAACAATTTTTTTTTATAAAAATCCAATGGAGATAAAAATTTTAGTGATAAAGCAAGCATTTTAATACCAACTCGTTCAGTAGCAATTAAATAATTTGAGCTTGTAATTACATGGCAAGGTGGGCAAGATGAATTTAATAAAACTTTAGAGAAAAGATAATTCAAAGATAATTCAAATCAAATGAAAATAATTTATTTATGTTTGTTTCTAAAATGTTGAACAACTAAAATCAACAAGTTTTAATAGAAAGTGTTTAAAAGACCTAAAAAGCGTAACAATCATTTCTATACAATAATATAATTATTATTCATTAGATAAATTTGCTTTCAGGTGGGTAAATTTTAATATTTCCAATGACTTGTTTATTTCTGAGGAAATATGATGTAAGAATTAATGTTAAATAACAATAAAAGCTATCAAATTATAATAAATTTCCAATCTATAATAATAATATTTATATCAATATTTAAATTCATACTAATTTATTAAATAGGTCGTTATAAAAATTTGCTTTCTGGTAGATAAACTTGAGCTTTATAATGTGCCGATTACTTTAGAGGAAATATGCTATAAGAATTCCAACATTAACCTTTTCGTGGAAAATGACGTTTAGACATGTCAAATATTGTTTTACTGACAAATCATGACTGTTAAAGCCGTAACAAAAAATGAGTTTATATGGATTGTGTGTATTTAGTGTCCGAGAAAATATATTTAAAAAACTTTATTCAATATTTAAAAAGTGTGTAGACGAAAGAGTTAAATAACAAAATAAAAACAATCAAATTATAATAAATGTCAAATCTATAATAATAATAATAATTTGATCAATTAATAATAATTAATTAAATAAATTGCTTTCGGGAAACTCAATTAAAATATTTATATTACACTCGATTATTTCTGAGATAATATGATGTAAGAATTAGCAAGTTTATTTTCAAATATTGTTTAATAGGAATAAACATTTATTTAAATTATGTAATTATTTAATCAATTTTAATAAAATAAATGATTTGAAATTTAATTATCATTGTTTATATTTTTTATTTTTATCATTTTATTTCTATTTACAGAAGTGAAAAAAAATTGAAACGAAAGAGGTGAGGGATCGAAACATTGTGACGTAAAGTAGTGTGGAAGTTGTCTAAATTGTTAATATATTGGGATTATTATAAAAAGTAATAAATTATAAAATGTTTTACAATTTATTAAAGTAAAGAAAACATTTAACCCAATAAAAATTACAAATTGAAAAAATCAACTTATTTACATGATCTTAGCTTAAATTTATCTTCGTGTATCAAGAAATATCGTATGAAATACCGAGAAAATCTATAATAAATTTTTATATTTGTTAAGAATCATTTTCAATATTAAAAAAATTAGTTTTTTTTTCTTAAAATATTAACGGCAAATAACAAAATTAAAATAATCAAAGTATAATCTATAATAATAATATTTGGATCAATATTTGCATTGACAATAATTTAATAGTATTATATGGTGGCAGTGTCATAGAAGTTAGATAATAATAACCAATTAGTACAAAAATATTTATTATAAGTTTTATTAAATGAGGAAAAATTTGGCTATGATAAATATGGAAAAGTATTTAAAGTCATACCAGCTATTTATAGGAAGATTTGTTATTAAATCTTTAGTATTATTGGAATCAAAATTATATTGTCCATCCTTGAAATGAAACAGCTTTCCACTACCGTGACCAATCAATTCATGAAGCCCAACTTGAACTTCGAATGCGCTCTCTGCATTTTTGATAAAGATTTCCTTATGCTCATTTGGAATAAAATTAGATTTTGGATCCTTAAATCTTGATTTCAATACATTGCCCAACGAAACATTCTTGAATCCCACATTTTGACGAATATCATCATAATTTGGAATGTTTATTCCCACTGGCATTCCACTAACGGGAAAATTAATGATATCTAATGATGTGAAGTCTGGCTGCAAAAATTTATCTTTTTCATATTCTTTAGGCCACGGCAACTCTTTTAAAATAGAAGGAGCTTCCCTGACTAAACTTTCAAATTTCCTACTCATTTCTTTATTAACTACAGCTATAAATGTTTCGAATTCACCACGAACTCCAAATGGATCTCGATATGATTCAATAAATCCAATATAATTCTCAACGATAGGTCCTTTGTCTAGAATCCAGTATTTTGAACCTTCCTTGTGAGCATCAATTGACCCTGTTTCAAAGCTTTCAATGTAGCATTTTATCATTGATTTTTCGTTTTCATTTAATGCTAAATCTTTTGCTTTTTTTAATTCATTAACCATCAACTCCATCACTTCCTGGTAGTCTCCATTGACCAATTTTACTTCGATATTATGGGAAGGATTGGAAATTTCTAATCTCCTGTTAACATTTTTTAATGAAGATGCTTGTCTCACTTCATATTTTGTAATACCATTTTCAATTTGCTTAAAAACTCTTGTGTTGTAAGCACTAATGTTATTTTCATCCATATAGACTTGAATTTCTTTAGCATCATCCATAGTACAATTTAAAGAGTAATATGTACTAATCCCTTCTTCACCAAGACCCATTTGCTTATTTCTTGAAGTTAAGGAAAATATCAGAGGTTTGATTTTATCATAAATTTCTCTAAATTTTTCATCTGTTTTGTAAGCGTCTGATAACTTTATAATTCTGTCAAAATTTTCTTCATCTATTCGAGGAATAAATTTGGAATCACCAAAAGATCGATAATTGCCTAAATTTCCATATACTGTAGCAAAATAATTGAAAAAGTGTTTAATATCAACTTCATTAACTTTTAATTCTTTTAAGTGCAAAGCGAATGTTTCAGGATTTTGCCTTTTGAATAATATTTGAGAAAGCAAGAATAAAGCTGGAGATTCCGGTGAACATTGAACATAGTCAATTAAGGCACCATACCATCCTGCTTTAATTAAAGCTAATGAATATTTTTTCTCGGCTTCGGTCAAGTTCTGAAAACTATTTTTACAATCTAGACAATAAACTGGAAATTCTTCTTCAACGATGTAATGGCTACTCATATTAATCGAGTAAAAAGTTTTATAATAATTCAATTCAACTTAAGTTAATAATACCTGTAAATAAAAGAAATTGTAATGTCAGAAAGTTTAAATACTAAATTGTATATGTATTAAAACAATTATATTTAAACGAATTGACTAAACAAAACAAATATTAAAATATTAAAAATTAATATTAATATTACCTAATACATAAATATAGCCATCATGGGCGTCATCAAATATTTTTCCAGTGGGAACCTTTTTTCTATAGATATTTCTAAAAATAAAAGCCTAATTTTTTCATACAGTAAATAAACCAAAACATTTTTAGACAATTATTTACATATTTTATTTTGAAAACTCCTGATAAAAAAATATGAAATACGATAGTAACAATTGGTTTAATTTAAAGTTAAGTGTGAATTATTTTTAATGGTGATCTCATGTGGCGTCATCAAGGATATTTTAAAAGAATGGCAGAAAAACTAAATGAACTTGCAAATTCCCCCACCCTTGCCTTCTCTGCAGACACACATGATAACCATCTAAGATATCTTGTAAAAAAAAAGCTTATTTTATTATGAATGCCAATTATTCGATTTTTTAATACCCAATAAAAGCAATATAAATTTGAACAATTTATGTAATTAGAAGGGTTTAGTTAGAAATTGGAATAATTTTAAATCAATTGAAGACTTTTTTTATATAGAATGAAGATAAACTAACTTTATTTCATGGTCAATGACTTGAGATCTTTGAAAATTTTGTATTGGGTTGCATAATAGACAATGTGTCACGCTTTAAAAGAAATAATTTAATTTTTTAAGAAATCCAACGCCGAGACTAATAAAAATAAGATAAAAATTTTGTTTCTTTAGGTGATTGATAAATCAGACCCCTATTAAAGACAGAGGAAAGATAGTCAAAACGGTCGAAGATATAAATAGTTGGTTATTGAGGGACAAAAATTCAATCTATATGGTAGTTTCCATCTTTTGCTAAATACATTATTGGACAACTACTAGTTCAGTAAAGAAATCTTTCAAAATCATGGTAACACGACAGTAAAATCCTATGAATCAAGTAAAGTTAAAAACAACAATAAAGAAAACACCAAACAATTAACGAAAATCGTAGAAAACATACAAAGATCCCAGAAACATGAAAATAAATTGAAATAAAACCAAAAAGCAAGATGATCACCAAGAAAATAAATAAACATAACAAGAGAAACCCAACATACAAAACAAAGTTGAAACCATGAATGATTATTTAAAAAATAAGAAAAATAGGGAATAAGTAGCAGAATTAGATTAAATAAAAAAAGGAAAAAAACTAGGAAAAAATAAAACAAAATTAAGGAATAATGATGAAATAGCTGACAAAATATCATAAGAGATTTGATCATACTATAACTAAAATAGAGAAAATAATAAATCACTAAAAAAAATAAATTTAAAAATTGATAAAAAAACAGTGAATGATGAAAAATTTAGTAACAATAAAGTAAGAAAAAATTCAGCAAAATGCGAAATATAACAAAGCCTTAACTAATTTATTTGGTTTCATTAATCCTACCAAATTCGATACTTCGTTAATATTGCTTACCCGCAATTTACACAGTAATTACTTCCAACATCTGGCACTCATTTGATTCTGATCTCCCTTATAAAAGTTTGTTGGGAAAAAAAACAATTATCTAGTATGTGGTAAACAACATTCCGAAGTTTCTAAAGACTAATGAGTATTTATCATAAATGAGGTAAACACTGCCCGAACTCTTCTGACAATCACAGAGACTTGATTTATCGCCAGGCTAAGTTTATTTCATCTAAATTATGCAAGTACCTAAGTCTTTTTCTTATCACTCGCCGGGTTTTCTTTATCCCTGGTTCTATATTGTTCCGGGTTTCCAATTAGCTCGGGTTAATTAATTAATTTTAATTAGTTTGTATTTTGCTTATAACTTTCAATGAAGAGCCCTTACTAAACTTTGTTTTAGTTTCAATAATATTATGACAACCTCAACAATATGGTGTGAGATTTGGGAGTATTAGTAATGGCCATGAGCAAGATTTTTTGGCGAAAATAGGCAAACCAAACTAACGTAGTGTTATACTAATATGTGGAGTTTTTACAACTAGAGTGGAAGAATCAATTAGATTTATGACTATACCAGCCATTTTGAATTAGATGACATAAATAATTACAGTGATTGATGGAGAGACATCTGGAAATGAGAAAGATATAATTTGGACTATAAAATATAATGAAAGCTTCCAAGCACCGGTGGAAAGGTTATACGATGAACCTATTCTCGACAATCCAAGAGAAAGTAAAACATTTATCTTAGATACAGATGCTAAATTTGAAACTATTGGATTGGCTTTGAGCTAAATTAAAGAAAATGGAAATGAATATGTCATAGTGTATAGTTCGAGACATATGACAGCACATGATAAGGGCTAATGTGTGGTGGGTTTCTGGGTGTTGATATTTTGAAGCTATATGGTTGTTACACAGACAACCCAATACAAATATTTTCGCTTACCACTCGGAACCCGTTGCTAAGCAACGCTGGAACTGCGTTCGAGTGGGCGGGTCGTCCACAAAAAGTAAGCGCTATTACTAATGCTATAATTGCCAGAACTATCCATGGATCCAACGAGCTGTCGATAGAGGGCCTGTGCTCGATTTCAATTTTTTGGTCCCATTATTCTCCTATCTCCTATATCATTTATCATTATGTCTATTCCCATAGTCCTTCTTATCGTTGTTCGTATTATCGACTTTTACCATGGCCTGTACACACTTTGTTATGTCAAATATCCTCACAGTATCTCTCTTACCCTTATTCCTATTATGACTACTATGTTTCTTATTATTGTTACTAGCATTATCATTGATACTATTATATGTATTATTCTAATCCATTATCACTGCTATTACTATTATTATTATCCTTATCACTACCATTACCACTATATTCATTATTATTATTATTATTATTATTATTATTATTATTATTATTATTATTATTATTATTATTATTATTATTATTATTATTATTATTATTATTATTATTATTATTATTATTATTATTATTATTATCAAGTTTTTGTAGGGATTTGTCCTTATTCCTCAGCTTTGTGAAAATGTTTTACTTATATAAAAATTTAGCCATACTCCATCCTTATTTTACAGTTTTCGATAAAGTATTTTTGTTATTCCGCCCTTATATTACAATTTTATCAGAAGTTTATACAAACAAATGAGCCGCATTCCACTTTTACTTTACTATTTTCGATAAGTATTTTATTGAATTCGGAAATTTTGAGCAGCGTTCTTCCTTTATTTTACAGTTTTATGATAAATATTTTTATTATTTCCGAAATTTTGCGTCGCGTTCCGCCCATATTTTCAGTCTCAACTCAACATAATTTATTTAGTTCTTACATATTATTTAAAATATTCTCTTTCATGATTTTGGTCGTTTTTGGATTAATCTTTTTCCTATGGCTATTCATTTTAGCTGTTGCAACGATTTCGCAATTTTCCCTGATACCCTTTCCCTTTCTTTGTCCTTATGATCTATTTGTGTTCACATTGTATTTAATGAGTGCCCACTGGTCTACTCGGTGTTAGTGTTTTGAGCCGATTGTTGTTTAAAATTTTATTTAGATTTTATCGAAATTGAGTGCAAGAAAGTCGAGCCAAAAGATCCAATCTCGAGCTGCTCTCTTTCGCTATTTAGTTCAATGATTTGACGTTCGAGTCCGTCGTTACGCACGGCGAAGTCTCTTACTGGCATGAGTTATTGGCGGATGAAGCACACTTACACCGCTCGATAGTTATGTGTGATTTTACTAACTTGCAATTTGTTTTGGCTGTGGGCCGAAAAATAATAAATAAATGTTACCATATAAATTGGGAAAAATCCTCGATGCATAAAATTGTTTATTTGGCATTTCACAAAGTAATCGGAAGTTCATTTGCATAAGCATTGTTCACTCGCTTCATCACAAGTCATTTAATCAATAAATTCATATTCTCAAACTCATTTAATTGCTCATAATTCATGCTCACTTCGATAGTTTTCTATATTTCCTGCTAATAGTAGTTCGAGACCGTTCCGGACGCTTGTGATACAATACTGTTTTTTCTGATAAAAAACGTAAGAGTTTTTTACGAGAAAATTCTGCAAAAATGAATTGCTATATTAATCTGTTCTGTGACCCTAACCTTACGTGTTAATTTTAGTCCGATAAAACAAAATTTGACCTTGAAATTATTTGTGCTATCTAACTTTAATTTTTATTATTTTCTTAATTTACATTGACAATTTATTTCTTAAATTTTTAATTGAATTTTTCCAACCAAAAATATTTTATTTTAATTCAATTTTATTCATTAATTTTTTGCTTTTACATAAATTGTCATTTTTCTGTCAAATCTTTATGTTATTCTGTTATTTTTATGTTAATTTCGTGCGGTGGATTTTGTTATTATTTTAATTTATTTTTATGTTTTTGATTTTATATTTTAATTATATCTTTCTCACATTTTAAAGTGGTTTATTTGATGTTTTATGGGTCTGATTTTAAATCTGCATGTTATGTTTGCGTGCTATTTCCACTTCATTTTAAACAAAATCCAGTCCTGGCCCAAGATGTGTAACAAGGAAAAAAATTATCGTTGTACATGATTAAGTTATGCATTTTAGAAAATAGTTTTACAGGGAAAAGTTCATAATTTGTACTGATCACAAAGCATTGCTATTTAAGAGTACTTCAAAAACGCAAATCATTCCAGAAATTCAAACATGACTAGCTAATCTGACTGAAAATGATTTTGAACTGAAAAACAAGAGAGGAAGAACACTCGAATGCAGATGTGTTATTAAGATTGAAAGGCATGATTTGCACTCAGCGTCAAACAAGACATGAAGAAGCCAAAGAAGATCATATATATATATAACCTACGAAAAATGTAGGAAAATGGATGTGTCAGAGAAAAAAATTTCATTTAACGTAAGAAAATACTAATTGATGGAGGATTAATAACAGTAGAAAGGAACAACGAGATCTTCATTTTTGCAGGTTTATCAACAACAATTATACCATATTGGAGTTAAGAAACTATTACATTATATAGAAAAAATATTTTTCTGGCAGAAATAGCTCTGAATTCTTATAGAGAAGAATACCATAAAAATATATATTATAGTAATGGTTGATGGATGTAGTAAATAGATTTCTTTGACCGCAATTAGGAAACAAGATGAAAGAAAAATTTTCAAGATGATACTTAACATTTGGATCTATTGTTTAGGAAATCCGAGGAGCATATTGACAGACAGAGGCCAGGATTTTGAAGGAAAGATTTTAAGAGATAAACTAAAGAAACTTGTTATCAAAATCAAACCTATTACTTAAAAGATTATTAAGAATGGTAAGAGATCTTATTATAGTGACATTAGTAGGCAGGTCTGAAGATAAGAACTGGCATGAACTTTAACCTAGAATAGAGTTCAGCGTAAATAGCAGTTAGCATAGTGAAACTGGTTTTTTTTCACAATTTGAGATAATTTATAGACAAAGTGTTAGTTTACATCCAGTAGTTGATAGAGAATAACCGTTGTCCTACAAGGTCTGTCGGTACCTTACGGCCATCCTTGGCGGAAGTTTCATAGCAATTCATAATCATTTTTCCACGATCGCCCGCTATAAGCGTTGACATCATCTAAATAGAGATTAAATGCAATTACTCCGAATCCTCAGCATGAAATTGTATTTTATATTGTTAGCAATGTATTATAATTGGGTATTATTTTTACCTACAGGATACTTGTGCAGTCGATCATATCGGGGGTCGCTAATGTCCAATCAATCACTCTCATGATGTATAATCATGCCTGTGTGATGTTCATAAACACCCGCGTCAATTTTATTGATAATAATTTATCGAAAATAATTTTTTTTGTGACGTATAAGTTTATAGACATCATTTGCCTGGTAGATTAGTGTCTGTTATTATTGAGGGTCTGTTTACGGTCGACCCACGTCTTGAGTCGCCACCCGTGAATCATCTAGTGACCCGATTACGCAGGGGTTCCATGTTTGCTAGGGGATTTGGCGATGTCTTAGCATTCATCTCTGATCTTCGTTGCATAATTACCAGTGGCCTAGAAACTATCAGAATTTATATTATTCATAAACGTGGTATAAGTCACCACTTTATGACAAGGCTAGTTTGTTCTCGTTATTAACTGTTGTGAAATTCAATAATTATATTAAAGGATAATGAAATGTAATTTGTAATTGGAGCTTGGATTGCATTTTACAATTTTGAGACTATTTTCGATTTGTTTCGATCCTTGGTGAATGCGAACAGATGCTTATTCTTGTCGGGAACAGGGAATTTTAGTTCAAGTTATTTTTAGATTTTACTTAATAACATATTTCATTTAAGCTATTGTTCCAAAAAAAGATCTGATAAATCATTATTTGTGGCAAACGTAACTATAAAAATTTAGCGATAACGAAATTGAACTGCTTTATATTCTTCTTGCTAATTAGTTGATTGCCTATTTTCCGAATCTACAGTTTCTTGGAAGACAGTAATCATTAGATTACTAACGTGTATCTGCTTATTTGTCTAATTATTCATAATTTAGACATTCGATCGGGTTGTTGTGCTAACTGGGTTTCGTATTTAACTGCTGGTCGCTGCAGATTTGTCTGTTTGAATTTCATTAAACTGATTGCAACTTTGAATATTAAATATCTTTGGTATAGTTGGATATTTGTCTTGAGCCTTTTTTGATTTCAAGGTTTTGGAAGTATTATTAATTTTCATATTGGTAAACTGAACCCCTTCCTCATTTTAGTGACATCTCCGAGCTCCAGTGTGCCACTTAGTCGTAGGCGATGCTGCATGAGGTGTTGATGACGAGTGACATTGGCTGGTCATTTTACTCCATCCAACAATACAACGCAATTTTCGTAGAATTCTGACTTTCTCATAAACTGATGTTGTGGTCAGGTACCAAATAATTCTGGGTGGCATCGTCCTAACAGATGTTCTTGGCTTTGATTGAAGTAAAATTACTTAGGTATTATTATTCTAGGTTGCATCCTCAAAATGAAGAAAATTTCATGGCTAGGTTTCAATCCTATTCCACTATGGTTTCCTATTATATTGTATTTCATGATTTCTTTGTCTGTAATAAAATTCGACTGGGTTATTTTGTCATTATATTATTACTATGACATTACTATAACATTATAATTATATATTGTTAATCTTATTATTTTATTATGATATAACGTTGCTATTATTATATAATATAACAACTTGTTACTATTATATTATTATTATAAAACGTTGTTACGATTACATTATTCTTGTCTATTGTTATAATTATTATATTATTGGGTATACACATCTTATAACATTATAATCATATATTATTAGGCCACGACAAATATTATTCTAAATTTTTTCATAAGGCTAATTTTAATTTTTGCCCTTAGTCGAAGTTAAACATAGATCCTTAAAAATATCCAAAGTTTTATTCTGGGAAAAAATAAGATCTTAGTTATCCCTCTTATGAGCCATCGCATTGTATTCCGTAAAGTTTTGGAATTTAGATATGGTTATGATAGAATTTTCTAGTACTCAAGGATTAATAGTTTGAGCAGAATAGTTGTGGGGGGTTGATGAGGACAGATCACAACTTCAAAGGAGTCTATTCCAAAGTTATTGCATAACTCAAACAAAAAATTTTAATAACTTTCGTTAGTCATTCCTGTAGTGTTATAATCAACCAAAAACTTATATTAGAATTTGATATAAAATTGATTTAAAATTTAATAAATACTTTTACTTTATTATATTTGTTAGGTTATTATTATTGAAAGTCGGTTCCCTCTGACTCCTCGTGTCCTTTTCGAATCAAATAAGCAAACCCAACACAGAATAATTTTATTTGCACTTTACCACAGTTACAACTCAATCCGATTTATTTCAATGTTTTGTAATTACAATTTGTGATTTACTTGTACGCTTCAACCACAGAATAAATTTGATTATCTTAAGGTAGGTTATCCCATGGATAATCACCTTTTCTGATAGATAACTTTTGACTTTACTTGAATTTAGACTCTTTTACTGACCTGACTAGACTACTCGTTTTCTTCAACCACTGGCCATTTCGTATTTTCCCCTTTTCCTTTTATACTCCTGCTCAGACTGTTTTCAGACAATTGTCAACAACATTTGCTGCATTACCAAATTATTAAAAATAATTACTTCCCACAGACCACCTTAACCGACATTTATCAACAACGTTTGATACATTACTAAATTACAAATTAGGAAATAATTACCTCTCCATAGATCAGTGGCACCCATTTAATATTGTTTAGGTCAATTTACCCTTTTATATTATTCCGTCTACACACCGGGTTTTTCTCATATCTCGGATTTCCCATTGCCTCGGACTTTCCGTTGACTCGGGCTTTCCATTAGCAATTTATTTTTTTAAATTAATTTGTTTTTTGTCTTATATTATTTTCTAGGAACCTCTCACTAAATTTGTATTATTATTTCTGGACTCGTCTCTTAATTTGGTGTTCAACCATACCAATTTCCCCCGATCAATACTACTTTCGAATTTTTATAAATTTTTTAATTAATGTTGAACTTTTATCATTTTTGTGTTTTATTGATTTCACTGTGCTTTTTCGTAATACCCCAACATATGGCTTGTTTTGTTTTGATTTCTTGTCATTCGGCTATTGAATCCCACAAGGCATAGACAGATAATATATTAGAACTTTATTAAAATAGTGTCAGTAGAAAAGAAAATAATTTTATCAAACAAAAAAATGAAAAACTTGAATAAAGATTTTCTATTCATTGCTATATATGATCTAATTTCGGATTTGCAAAATGATTCTCTAAGATTGGACAGGGATAGTGAAAGAAAGTTAACTAAAGAAATTCTAAGATTTTTAGAAGACCCCAACAATAAATATGGCAATCTGGAGTTGGTTTCACTGTAACACCAACTTTTGATTGAAATAGAACTGAAATTCTTAAATTGCTATTGAGATGCTTATCTGAAACTATGTATAATGAATCAGTCGAGTTAGATGCCACTTACGAAAATTTGTGGAAAAATATTTATACTGGAACAGAGATCAGGCATGCATTGCCATTCTTTATATCATTATTAAATACTGTATTCGCTTATGAGCCGTTTGGATATGGTGTTCCATACAATCATTTGGAGTTCTCAGATAAAATAGAACCATTAATGGAGGTTGCATTACCGAATTTATGTGTAACATTAGAAATTATTTGATGAAGCAAATTTAAAAAAATTCAAAACGAAAAAAGGATTTGTTGGGGTATTACGAAAAAGCACAGTAAAATCGATAAAACACCAAAATGATAAAAGTGCAATATTAATTAAAAAATTTCTAAAAATTCGAAAGTAATATTGATCGGGGGAAATTGGTATGGTTGAACGCCAAATTGAGAGACGAGTCCAGAAATAATAATACAAATTTAGTGAGGGGTTCCTAGAAAATAATATAAGATAAAAAAAGAAATTAATTAAGAAAAATTAATTACTAATGGGAAGCCCGAGTCAATGGGAAGCCCGAGGCAATGAGAAATCTTCAAGTTTAATATTAAACATTTCCGAGCATCTGCTTTCTGTATATTTTACATTTTAAATTATATCAATTTATATAATAAATCGCTGTTTTGATGGTCGCTGTTTTTAACCACTCGCTATATTTGTGATCGCCATTATTAATGTACACCCACACTAACGCTTGATGAGATAAAAAATAAATTTCAAAATGTATGCAATATTTCAGTTGGAAAGTCTACAATCGAAAGGTCGGTCGTAAGCTTTACGTATAGTTTTAAACGTATAAGCTTGCTTTAACCATAGAAAAGCGATTGTTGTTTGCAAATGAATTTAGCAGACTTCAAACGCTTTTCGATGACTCAAAAGAATTTTTTTATTGATAAGGTAGATTTTAATATTTCTATGCGACGAAGATCTGGTAGATCAAGAATTGGGTACAGAACTGCACAATTTGTGTCAGGTTTACGCAACAGAAACATTTATACATGTTTTGCAATGTCAAAAGATGGTGTCTTCAGATTATAATATTCAAAACAGACCATTTAACACAAAATACTCTGATAAATTTCTTAATCAAATAACAACAAATGGAAAACAGTGGAAAAAGAAACAGTGTATTTATTCGTGATGATGCGCCATTTCATAAGTCAGAAATAGTAAGGCAGAGAATTGAGTCAAAAGGAAACTCAATTTTATTTTTATACCCTTATTTACCGTTTCTTAACCCAATCGAAAATATATTTTTTTAAATGGAAACAAAATATAAGACATAGAAACATTCAATAATAAGAAGAATTAATTAATTAATTGCCTGAAGCTTTAAGATTAATTACAAGAGATGATTGCGGTGGGTTTTTCAGATATTTGCTCGGATTTCTTCCACGATGCCACATGTCAGAGCCGATAATTGAAGAATAAAAATTTGTTTAATTTAGGCTTTTAAAATCCATTATACTCAATATTAAACGGTTTGTTTTAAGAAATAGATTTTATATGTTATTTAAGCTTAAATTATAGCTATTATTATTATATTGGAGGTGCTTAACTTGCTTGCTTTCATATATTTTCCCATTTTAACTGATTCCACGCAACATCAGAAATGCATGAGATTTATTAATTTCATAATTAATTAGAAAATAGAAACAAATGATTATTGTAAAATAAAATAAATTTTATTTTTATTAAAATATTTTTGATGAATCCAAAAAACGGATAAATTCAGTTGACCTTTGGATTTGATAATTTTATTTGAATTCATAATTGCTGTCTGTTGGTGGTTTCTATGACAATGAATTCCAATTAACAAATTGTTGCACTCAACCTTTCGATATTTTTTCTTTTGACGGACTTGAAGATTTGTTCAAAGGAGACCTGTCATTGCCATTCATCGCATAATAAGATGCACTCTACGGATCAGCAGTGATCAGAATGGATCAGAAACAATGAATGAACACAATGAATAATTGTATTAGACTTTGCTCAATTCACTTAGCCATGAATAATTACTTTCGGGTCCTGAATTTCTGCTAGCATAATAAGATTAATTTTCATTATTATTATTATTATTATTATTATTATTATTAATAATAATATTAATAATTATTATTGTTTATTTTTATTATTATTAATATTATCATTATGATAATCAATTTATATAGCATTTATTATAATTTATTTGTCAACCAAATTATATGAGCCAGTACTGAAAATGTCCATATTCCCAGTTTTATCTATGTTGCACCGGAAGACACAAAGGGTTCTCTGATTAATCTTCTATTTCTCTGTCCACCAGTGCAATCAACTGATTCAATGGATGTTTAACAGCTACACCAAAAGCCTTGCGACATGGACTATGGGCGACATTATGATATTGATAATAACATCAATCAAACTAACCCGTATTTTTCCAGTTTTTATTCAAATATCTGCGGATACATAATATGGCGTATCTGGACAGTATCCCCCGGGCAATTAATTTTTATAAATTGATATTTATGAATCAAACTTTAAATTAATTATGATACATTGTTTAAATATTTGAACTAAATTGAAAAGAATTTGAATTTCATTATTTATCTTAAAATTTCATTATCTTAAGTTTAATTACTATTACTTAAATATAACAGTAAAATAACATTGTATCATTATATTTGTATCATTATATCAGCAAATAGAATTTTAATCTTCCGAACACAGGGAACCATGCACCTCTTACAACGTTCTCATAATGGTTCCTCGATGGTACATTCAAAATAGCGCTATCCATTCTCTTTAAAATGTTTACGATCCATTCACTCTTAAATTTATTTATTTGTATTTTGTTCTTTAATTTGTTTATGCTCAATAATATTCAGATTAAATTTGAATTGTTTTCTTCTGAGAAATTGTCCAAGGTGGGCAATTTTTAAAGGGGGTGTGATATTGTTCTATACTCCAGGATACGGATATTCCGAATCAGATTGAATAAATGTCCTTACTAAACATTCATTGCTAAAATAAATTGATAAATTTATAGTTTATATATAACTAATTTTACCAATAGTTTTGCAACCTTTAGTCCAACCGTTTTTTCACTCTACGTAATTTGACTCATCTTCAATGTCGCTTAATCTGCGAATCATTTCGTAAACATCATTTATACTTCGTCTGCTTTTTAATTTCTTGTGATTCAGTATTTCAATGTTCACATATTGGCTTACCGTATATACTCGACTATTAGTCGATTCAAGTATAAGTCAAAGTGTAATTTTTGGTAGAAAAGTGTCTAACATCAATGACCCGAATATAAGTCGAATCATAAAATCGAGCTTATTAAATAAAAGGTTAATATCTACTTTTAATAAAAAAATTGGATCATGTAAAAAAAACAACACCCAGTGTTGTTTATTTTACATGTTAAATGTACGTTGTAGTTTTTTTAAATTTCATTGATTTAATTGAAATCCAATGATGAATTGTATGGAAAAAATTCTAGATAATATTGTTTCAAAATCATCTTTAGAATTACTTAATTGGTCAATGTCATTGAGGATATTGATGAATATACAACATTGTATCCACTGCACTCGCCCTCTTTCACTCCCCAATTGCCAGTCCCGTTGGTTGGGATTGAATGGTATTGCACAAATACACTTTGAAGTCGATTAAAAACATGCTATAGTGTAAAACACGGAAGTAGTTTTGAAAGCATTACCAAGCCATTCAAGTAAATCTTGAATTACAAATAAGTTTATGTTTATTGATCTCTTCAAGAGTAATTCATATGAAAAATGCTTGAATTATTAAAATACTAGTTAGTTTTGATTGTAAATTTCTTAAATATAAATATTGTAACTGGTCCTCAATTATAGTATATATTTTGAATAAATTATATAGTGTTGTTTTTTTACACGTGGAATCTATGGTGTTGTTTTTTTTACATGATTGTATCAGTGTTGTTTGGAAAGGAGTGACTAAAGCTGAATATGAGAAAGCTCAAATGATTTGGGATGAATCTAGGTGTAGGAAAATGCTCGACTATATGATTGTGTATTTTAAACTTGATTGTTTTCTTTTGGCGGACTTTTTTCAGCAATTCAAATCAAAATATATAGCACATAAGAGTTTAGAACTGCTTAACTATTTTGGAATTCCTGGAATTCGTGGTCTTCTGCTTTATTGTCTTTGGATGAACCAATTGAATTAATAACCGAAAACGAAATGTTAAGCTTTTATGAGGGTGGTATTAGTGGTGGTCTTACTATTGTTAATAAGCACTTTGTAAAACCTGACGAAAACACAGAGTTGATTTATATAAATATTAATAATCTATTCGCTTGGGTTTTAAGTCAACCTTTACATTGTGGTGAATTTAGTAGGATACTAGACGAATTTGGTAATATCTTGATTGAATGTTTGATTTTAAAACTTGAATCTTTGTCTTATGGGTATACTTTAGAAGTTGGTCTATAAATTGTTTCAGAGATTCATGATGTTTTGGATGACTTTCCTGTTGCTGCTGAAAAAATGAAACCAGTTGGGTCTAAGATTGAAGCATTGTTGTTGACTCATTACCCTAAACATAACTACGTGATTCATTGGCGATTATTAAAATTATACTCGTTTCTTGGTGTTAAAGTCACTCACGTTAATCTAGCTGTAAAATTCAAACAGTCAAATATTTAAAGAAAATATATAGATACAAATACTGAATTAAGACCCAAAAGTATAAACACATTAGATAAAAATTATTACAAATTACTAAATAATAGCTTGTACGGTAAAACGTTTGGAAACCTGAAAAAGAGAATGAATCTGCGTCTTTGTACAACAGATAAAAAACTTGTGATTTATACTTCGAAGGCTTCCTTTAAGCAATCACTTAAAATTTGACGACAATCTAATAGCTGCCTTGTTAAATCATGACTCTATATGGTTAGATCGACTGTGTTATATTGGTCTTAAGACTTATCTAAATTAAGAATGCATGAATTCCAATATACCGATTTAGAAAAATATCGTTACCATTTTAATTGTGAGATTAATATTGTTTCTGGAGATACATACTATTTCTTTCTCAAAATAAATTATTGTAAATTTGATATTCTTTTGACTGAAGTGGTTTAAGATAATCTTTTGGATACCTCTAATTATCCAAATAATCATCCACTTTACTCTAAAATACTAGACTCTGTCATAGGCAAATTCAAAGATGAAAGCAAGGCAGAAGGTTACGGTGAGCGGGTACTCCTAAAACCAAAATATTATAGTTTGTTAGGAAAATCTTCATGTTTAAAAGCTAAAAGGATAACATTGAAAGATACCGAGTTAACCCATATATCTTATATGAACTGTTACAAGAAAAACACGACTTTTTCTGTGGATAATTTAGAATAAGTACAAAAAGTCACCAACTTTTTAGTTTTAAAAATAGTAAGGTTGCACTCACAAATAGGAATGATAAAAGGGTTTGGGTGGGTAAAAATTAAATCTTTGCATACGGGCATATAAAATTAAATCAATTTATAAATGATTCAAATAAGTCAGAATATCCAGATGAATCAAGTAATAGTGAAAATAAACTGCTTGATGACAGAAAAATACAGATCTCGCTGATATTGACGACGTATAATTCACTGATAATGATAAAGAAGAAGATTTTATTAAATAAAATTTGAATGATTTGTTCTTTATCTTTTGTTGTGTTTATTTTTATGTGTTTGTTAGTTAGTAATGATATTTATTTATTGAGTTTCAAATATGTTGGATTACATACCTACTCCTTGGGCTGTACGGTAACTGATCAGAAATATACAGTATCTTTTTTATTTGATTGTTGTTGAATTATTAATATTATTATTAATATTATTATTAATCGAAACTTTTTTCAAAAATACAATTATTACTTCGCAGCAGGGGCTTATTTTGTTATACACTTATCTGTTATATTATTAGTATTACTATTAAAAATATTATTATTATTATTTTAGTATAAGTATAAAACGATTATTCCTTCGTAGCAGTATAAATTAATATATCAGATAAGTGAATAACACAATAAGCCCTTGCTGCAAAGTAATAATTATATATTTGAAAAAAGTTTAGATTATTAAATAATTCTCTTCAGTTTCTTTTAGAACTATTAGATCTAATGAGAAAAATGCCGAAATAGCTTATTTCTTTAAAATTAACTTTTTTGCTTTTAGCTTAGTTTAAATTTAATCTTAAAACATTTTAAACCTAAAATTTGTTTTACTCTCTTTTTTGCTTTTGTTTAATTTAACATTTATTTTAATTTAATCTTTATAAACTTGTTTTTTTTAAAACTTTAAAATGTTTTTCTATATCTTATGTTAAAATAACTGCTTCTAGTGCCATTTTTTTTGTTCTTCACATTTCAATAAAATTAAAACTAAAGAAAGTTTTTTATAAAATTCAGAAAAAATTAATAAATAGTTCCTGAGTTTTTAAAGTCTTATGAAAGATGTATGTGAAAAGCTTTCTTCTTAAAGACACAACAAAAAATCCTTCAAATAACCCTCCACAAACAACTTCAAGACCTAAATACAATTCTACTCTGATTTTCATTTTTGAAGGTTTTCCATTTTTTTGCTATAAAATTGTTTTAATCTTTAAGCAAAAGTGTCGGAGTTAACAGCAAATAAGATTGGCAATTTCACTGATTTCTTCTTTGGTGTTTATTGATGGATGTTTATCTAAGCTAAGAATTACCTCATTGAATCTGAGATTTTTTTGGATATTGTCTCCGGCCAAGATTTTTATTGAAATACTTTTTCTTTCTTTCCTTGGTTGGCTTGTTGGAGATGCCTGTATACCGAGTATTTTCCAGCAGGGTCAAAGTGTTCCTTAATTCTTTGGTGTAAGTTCCTGAGTGTACTTTCAATGTATGTTTTTTTGCATCCATTGCACGTGATGTAGTAGACAATGTTTTTTCTGGAGCATATATTTTTGGTGTCGTGCAATTTTTCCTAGTGCAAATGTTTTCTTTTTTTATGTTGTTTGCCAGTGCTTGCCTCAGTGTCCATGACTTGTGTGATATACACTGGCCTTCCAATTCGTATATAATTATTACTTTGCAGCAAGGGCTTATTTTGTTATTCACTTATCTGATATATTATTGTTATTATTATTATTATTATTATTATTATTATTAATATTATTATTATTATTATTATTATTATTATTATTATTATTATTATTATTATTATTATTATTATTATTAATATTATTATTGTTTTATTATTATGTATTTTTATTTCAAAATTATAATTTGTAAAGTTTTCAACTTTTCAAATTTTGTATTTCAATATTAATAACTTATAAAATTTTTGCTAAAAATTATTGCTTACTTTAATTAAATTTATACATTTATACATTTAAATTAAATCAAACATACTCTATTGTATTTTATTTAGATAGTTTTTATAGTGAGAGTTAAAAAATAACTCTGGCTATACTATAATGCTATTATGATATTTTGTTAAAGTCAAAATTTTTTAACATAATATTATTATTTTATTTATTTATTTATATTTCTCAATTTTATTATTATTGTTATTATCAATTATTATAAATAATATTATTATTATTTTCAAAAACTTGCACTGTCAACAATTACATGTCTTAGTTATGTTTGCACATGTCGTTCCATTTGCATTGTAATTTCCTTTGTAAATCATATATTTTCTACCCCTTTTTCCTCTGTGTAAGGGATATTTTATAAGATCTTTGATTTTAATAGCCACAATTTCCAAAGTTTTTTCTAACATAGAATTTTTATTTCAATTCTTATTATTATTACTTTTCTCACAAATTTAATACTATGATTTTCACAATTTTATCATTACTATTATATTTTTTTTGATCGCTTTTAACGTCGCTAAATTAGTTTAATTTTCTTGAATCTATTTTAATAGAACTTCGCTATTAGGCCTTTTACAACTTATATTTTATTGAATCTAAGTCCATGGTCTATATCTATATAGAACGAAGTAGTTCCCTCGTAATGATGAATTTACTTCCTAATTTTAAATTATTACAAGCATTTTAACCGTTGCATTGATTTCCGAGATCCCTCTTCCCTTTATCCAAAATTTGGCCTTAAGGAGCACATATGTTGATGTTAGATTTTTTGAATGTCCACTGGACTTCTCAGTGTGATAAATTTAGCCGATATGTGGTATGAATTTTAGGTCGAATTTTAGGGAGAAAGGTAAAAGGGAGCCAGCCAAAAGACTAATCCCCGATTTTCTATTTTCGCTATAGGTATCAAATGATTTGACGTTCGAGCCCGTTGTTACGCACGACTAGACCCTCACGGGCACGAGCTATAGGCGAATGAACCGCACTTACACCGCTCGATAGTTATGTAAGATTTTAATAACTTGCAGTTTGTGTGGCAGTTGGCCGGAAAAATTTCGACAAATTAAAAAATTCCTATTCTCAAACTCATATAATTGCTCTCATAAACACATTGTTAGTTAATAGACACATTAGTTCCATATTAAACTCAAAGTATTCTTTCATCCTCACTTCGATAATTAGCCGATAGTACTTATTAATAGTCGTTCGAGACGTTCGTTCCGGACGCTTTGCTATACAATACAATTTTTTCTGATTAAAAAAACGTCTAAGCTTTTTACGAGAAAAAGTGATTGCTCACAAGTGATTAAATTCTGCGAAAATGAATTGGTATATATACCTGTTTTGAGACCCTAACCTTGCGTGTTCTTTTTGATGCATTTAAAAAGAATTTGACCTTGATTTTAATTGTAATATCTAATTCTTATTTTATTAGAAATATTCCATTTTCTTCGTTCACTGCTAATTTTATGAATTATCCATTTTTCGGTCAAATTTATGTTATCTTGCTATTTTTATGTTAATTTCATGCTGATCTTGGTATGTATTTGTTATTATTTTGATTTGTTTTTGTTTTTTGATTTTATATTTAACTGCATTTTTCTCAAATTTCAAGGTTGTTTATTTGGTATTTATGGTTCTGATTTTAAATCTGCGTGTTATATTTGCGTGCTATTTCCAATTCATTTAAAAAAATCCAGTCCTGTCTCAACACATCTAATTATATTTTTCTTTCAATTTAGTTTATTAAGCACATATGCCATACAAAGAGTAACATTTATTTTAGGATGGAAAAGTCCGCTGGATTTGGAAAAGCAATATCATCGTGTTAATTGAGTGGAATTATTGACTCATATGGAGAAAGTGTGAGTTATTTCATTGTGAATAAATTTGAACAAATATTTCAGTTATTCTCTATCATTGAACCGGATGATCTAATCGAAATTGAAACTTTGTTCAAATCTTGCGATTTCCTTGAGCAAAATATTTATGTAAATTTGAGAGAATTTGATTGATTTAGACTGGATTGAATGTGCTGGAGATGGCAATACAGAACAATGCTCACAATGTCATAAAATACATTATTGATAAATACGTTGATAATAAAGTTTGAATGATTTATCGGTTGATATGATTATTATTCTCGCAAATAGGAAATTATTGATGCAATGAAAGAGATGACAGAAAAAGACAAAGAAAATGAAAATTTAATGAAAGAAGTGAGCTAATTATTTGAAGAAAATCAATAAATACATTTTAGAGAATTCTTTATCTTTGCATCACTCGTCACATGAAGGGATTTAAAAGATTCATTTCAGCTGAGGTCATCAATGGGCAGCGCAGAATCTCAAGGTCAAATAATTATTTAGATTTGTTTTGATATTGATCAGGTCGGGCCGTCATTTCTGGAACTGGCAGTTGAACACGAATGCCTTTCTTTCACTATTACAGTCTTTATATGTGTTATTTCTTCGAGATAGTTGGATATACAGAACATTTGCAGTGTCAAAAATTTTTATAATTGTTTTATTTTCTAACTTGTTAAAATTATTTATTTATTTATAACCAAAAGCAAATAAAGAAGTAGAAAAAATATTTCATATATTCAACGTGACTCGCCGAGTAATTAAGTTCGAAATCGAAATAAATAGATGCAGATGCTCCAACATACTGCTTCTACAAAAAAAATCATTCCGAAAAGAAATATTTATGCACCAAAGGTCAGCACTTCTATATTTATAAAAATATTTCAATTAAAAGCTTAAACAGTGAAAGCATTCAAAAATATATACGATTTGGAATATAGTATTGATCATAGTTAAGTATCCAACAACTAACACTAAAAAATAAATCAGTGAAATCATCAATCTGCCCTTTTGTTGACTTTTATGAGAAATTAGTGAAATTAATGAACTTTTAAAATAATTTATAAAATTTATATCAATATAAATAACTAAATTAATTTAAGTAAATAAAATGTTTGCTCTAACTTAAACCAATTGAAAGCAAGAAAATGAATAAAAAAGGAAACCAAAAATTCATTTGAACTTTGACAAACCACAATTATTATGATTATTATTGAATGAAAATATTAATCAGATAGAATTTTTTAATAATAAATTTTAATTATTTATTTTGAAAAAGATTTTTTTCGATCAGCATTTGTACTATCATTCAAATATGGATCAAGGCCATTGCCAAAGCAAAAAAAAGGGATTCGTGTTAATACAAGAAGAAATACAAGAAAAAATGATCCTGATGGAATCAAGACAAAAGGTACATCTAAATCATGTAAAATCAAAAATTATTTAAATTTATTTTCAAGGTCAATTTCACGATATTGCATACAGCAATCTCCGATAATGATGCCGATATGCTACAATATATCTTAGATAATCCGAATAATTTGGATCTTAATTCAAATAATGAATTATGTGTTCATTCAAATTACTAAATCAATATATTTGTAGACATTTGGAACTTCATTATCATTAGTTTATTTGCTCCACCAAAGGAACTGCATAAGAGTTTTGCAGAAATATCAACTCAATGTAAACATAAGATGTAAAGTAAATCGGTTGAGTATTCGATATATTTACTTTACCGATTTACTTTACATCTTATGTTTACATTGAGTTGATATTTCTGCAAAACTCTTATGCAGTTCCTTTGGTGGAGCAAATAAACTAATGATAATGAAGTTCCAAATGTCTACAAATATATTGATTTAGTAATTTGAATGAACACATAATTCATTATTTGAATTAAGATCCAAATTATTCGGATTATCTAAGATATATTGTAGCATATCGGCATCATTATCGGAGATTGCTGTATGCAATATCGTGAAATTGACCTTGAAAATAAATTTAAATAATTTTTGATTTTACATGATTTAGATGTATCTTTTGTCTTGATTCCATCAGGATCATTTTTTCTTGTATTTCTTCTTGTATTAACACGAATCCCTTTTTTTTGCTTTGGCAATGGCCTTGATCCATATTTGAATTATTTAGTATTTGAAACTCCTTTGCATGCAGCAATTGCTAGTGAATTGGATGACAATTGAGGGTATTTATAGATCGATTAAGTGACATTTATAAGACAGGATTTATGAGATTTGATTTATTGATTGAATAATTATGTGATATACTGATGGAATTGACTGGTCTACACTGCGCAGTGATTCGAGGTCTCATAAATTTTTGTGCACAACTGGTGAACCGAGGTGCAGATTATATGAAATCTGTTAATGTGAGGCTATAATTTTATATAAATGTGCAATTTAGCATTTAGCCTTGACTTGCACAGATAATAATCACAATCAATATCCCTTTGTTAATTCAGTTTATTATGAGTCTCTAAAAAAATTTATTATTCAAAGCCTACCAAAAATAAATATAAATTGCGAAAATTATGACAACTATATGATTGTTTTAATGTTCAATTTTTCTGCATGCTCAAAATAGAATTGAATCTGATCCTCACTTGAAACTTCCATAAAATGAAAAGGTATTACTCAAAAGCAATATACCAGTCACTTCTAGATCTTGCAAGACTGAATTCCTGGAACAGGTTGTTATGAGTTATATCTAATGATTCTTGTCAGATTGATCTTAGTGCATTTGTGACAAATCGTATGCTAAGTTGAATTCTCTCTGCAGCTTTGGTCAAAAATTATCTTTCCTTTATAATGGAATAATTTCTTAACTTCAATATGGTATAACTCTCGGTATAGGGTTGTTGTTAAACGCCTGCAAAGGTTTGTGGAACAAAAATAAATATATTGTTGTTATTTTCTACTATTGTTTATTAGTGTGGTCCTTATTTGTATTGAAAAAGTTTTGCAGGAAAATTCTCAGCTCACACTCTCTTAAAGTGTTCATTTAATAATACCAAAATGATATCATTGAAATTTGAAAGAAATTGGTTTGCATTTAGAGGTGCCTCATCAGCATTAAAATATTGGTGCTATTCTAATATCAATGTAATTGTCAGATTATCTCTCTATCAGCATGATAATAGAAGAAACAAGTATTGTTGATAGGGACTTCTTTTATAATTCCTTGATCGCAACCTGCTTAAATTTAAAACATGTTATAGCATGACTTTTTAAAATTGGTTTAAATATGTTTGAGGTTTCTTTCGAACAGCTACAGCAGATAGAAAGATGAAGATTGATGACATTATTCAAGAAGACGTGCTTAAATTTAATCAGCTGAAACTCCATGACCCTCAGCCACGCAAGGACTACCTTGAATTACTGAATTTGACAATAATATTTCTTAAAAGGTAATTTCCTAATGGCATTCATTTCAAAGCTCCTGGTCTGCGCAATGTCTGATGGATGGCCCTTCTTCTATATTCTTTCAAAGTTTACATGTTTGACACAACATTGAATAGTAAAAGTCATAAGGCTTTCAAACTCACAGCAGAAGAAGATGGGTTACGTGAATTTCTTTATTTGCCATTGTTGGTGGCTACATTCAGACATGGATTACTGCTTCCATGGCTGCATCCACACCAATGAATGATATCAGGTTTTTGAAACAGTTGCAGTAGTATTCTACTGTCAACAAAGTTTTTGCTAAAGCACCCATTGAAAAGTTTCGCAAAACCTTATGGTATCTAAGTGAAGATCTTATTGGCCTATCTTTCTTTAACCTCAAAATCCTGACAAATGAAAAAGAAGTAATGCAAAAAAATATTCTCCTCGTTAAAAGAAATGACAATCTGCCAAAGCGGATAGAAATCAGCAAAAATGAACTAAGAATGCTCAAACCAAGCATGTTCGTTACGGGCAAAACAAAAGCTTTTCTTCTTCGTTGACACTTCTCCTAAAACATGGGTAGGAAAACCAGATTACATGCAACAACTTCAAAATATTAGTGAAATATTTAGTGAACTTTCCCGATTGTCGCAAGATAACTTGTGTTTGATGGTTTACTCATTATTGCTGGATATCATACTAGTAATTGTTATTTCATGTTTTCATATTTATACACAATATTCAGTTGTTTTGTGAAGACTTTGCTCATTACGGGCACCAACGTAATTCACCGAAATATATGGCAAATTCTCAGGACTACAATGTATATGAGGCACCTCTAAATATTTTCCGATTTCAAACATATTTCACCACTTATGTGATTTTTCATCAAATGGAACCTTTTTAAGAAGTGGGCCATTAAATTTCCAACTTTTGAAAATAAGGACCATCTTATTGCTTATCCACAATCGATTCGTGTATTTTTTACGTTGAATGAAAAGAAATTTTTCTTTCTCTGCCACAACCATTTTCCAACATGTCTCGGAACTCTTGATATCTATTATCCTTCTGCTGTTGCTTATGTTGGGCCAAGACACAATTTTGTTTAAATGAATCGGTAACACGCACGCAAATACAACATGCAGATTTAAAATCAGACCCATAAAACATCAACTAACCATGCTAAAATATGAGAGAGAAAACAATTAAATATAAAATCAAGAAACATAAAGTAAATTACAATAATAACAAAGTGCAACAAGATCCACACGAAATAAACATAAAAATAACATGAGAACATGAAAATTTGACCGAAATTTGACAATTTACCAAAAAATGCGAAAATCCATAAAAATGAAACTAAAATTAAATAATTTGAATTGGAAACAATTCAATTAAAAAATTAAAAATAAAATTGTCAAATTAAATTACAAAAATAATAAAATTAAGATTAGAATATACTAGAAAATCACAAGGTCAAATTTTGTTTTACTGAATCAAATTTAACACGCAAGGTTAGGGTCATGCGATAGGTATATATACAGATTCATTTTCACATAATTATAATCAGTTTTGAAAAGCAGAATCAGTCTTGAAAAACTTGAATCAGTTTTTGCAAACTTGAAGCAGTTTTAGCCAGTGGTAATCAATATTTTCAATGTGAGTGAAGAAACGTTTGGAAAACTTTTTCCACGTCGCACCCAGACAACCTCATGAGAGCTCTGTTTGAGGTGTCGGCGTGGGGAAAGGTTTGAAAGTGAAATATATAATCAGATGTATGCTAATTATGATTAAACGATGTATCATGCCAATTATATACAATAAAAGCTTTAATAAATTGACTCATGTCGAAATTTTTCCGGCCCACAGCCGACACATCACCGCAAGACAATAAAATCTACACACCCCAACCAAACTGTGTAAGTGCAGTATAAGTCCGCTAATAGTTTGTGCCCGTGAAGGCTACGGCGTGAGAACGCAGTAGCTGGAACGTCAATATTATCCGTTATAGGGGAAATTTGGAAGTGGTAAGATAGTCTTTTGGCTGCCCCTCTGCATCCCATTTCCTGAAAATTCGACCTAAAAAGATAAATGACCGTCGGCTAAAACCATCACACCGAGTAGTCCAGTTGGCACTCGTAATATTCTAACATGAACATAAAATGATCCTAAGGTAAATAAAGTGGGAATAACGGGAACGGGTACAAATAAAATCGTTGCTATGATCATTATTTAATAAATAAACAATAATATCATTAAAGTTAACAGTTAATATCCTATAAATAATACGTAAAACTCCGATTAACGAGTGAGCACTAATATCAGTAAATCGATACCGTAAGGGTAAATTGTCGTAAATAATGATAGCGTAAGTTTCCAACTCGTAAGTTAGATGAGTGTTAAACTTAGTAAAAATTAACTCTTCATAACGACATAAAATCTGACCCTAAGTAGCGATATGCGAAATTTAATAGTTACAGCATTTTCACAAACTAGCGTAAGAATCCCAATAATAACGAACCAAACGATCTTTCTCCTCGAGGATATTATATAGAGATTTGTAAATCCAACTTAATTAAGAAATGAGTCAACCACAAATTAATTAAGATATAAACGGGAAATCTAGAGGATTTAGTGAAATAGAAATACGACAAATAATTATATTAAAAGTTGACAATACAGCTAAATAATAAAAACCCTGAACTCATCCGAAATGTAGAAAATATTGGATAACAGTGTGACGAGAATTGATACCCACGCATAAAATAGATCACGAACCCCAAGGATTTGGAAATAAAAAGATTGATCCTGATGAGAATTAATATTGGTAGTAATATAAGCTAATTCAACGACAAAGGAACGCACTAAATATCATCATTAAAACATTTTGACGAAATTTTAACAACTAACTCGGAATTTAAATAAATACCTTTAAAAAACTCTCGCTACAATAAAACGTGCGCGGAAAAATCATATAGGAAGCCGTCGCCTGTAACAAAATTCCTATAATTAGTGTAATGTAACAGCAAATCCTAATAAAATTAATTATTGCTTAGAATCAGCCACGCTAAAATTATCCAATAAATAAATAAGAACAATGAATTTGGATAGTAATAATATTCAACATAACAAAATGAATTCAAACAAAGCGACTAAGATCAGCATTTTTATCCACCACCTTCGTACATAAACGCGAACTCTTCGCTGACGAAGACACCGTTATTGATAGAAGGTAAACATTGAATCTTTATTAAATTTATTTTTAATGTTTATATGAGGACCATATGACTAAGATAGTAATATTATGACGATCAACTGCCAGCTGCCCAAGTGTGAACAACCCTTCCAACAGAAACGACCACATTAGTCCTAACGAAGGGCGTTATGCATCCGATTAATAAATTTATTTGCTGTGTTTTATGCCTTGTCTCAAACAAAATAAATATATGCATTAACTCATCTTGGATTCATATTCATATAACGCAGGAGGTGCGAAATTATTTCGTTATTGAACATCAATGAAATCTTACGTAACTAATCTAATTCGAGATGAATACATTCCCCGCCTAATTCCCACAGCTATCACGTACGCCATCACCACGACGACTTTTCACGGATGAGCCTCTTCAGTTCTTAAAGACGAAATTCCATTGAGCCTCAAACAAACTTCATACAAGATCAAACTGTCTTAGTTCACTTCTTGACAAAAAGAGTATAACGAATTGACAAAGTAGTGATATTCCGAAATGTCAACAGGATAAAAAGATAATTAAAACTAAAATTCCCATGAAGAGTGGAAGTAATGCAATAGTGAAAACTCAGATTCGGGGCCTAAAGGTAGCGTTATCGGCGTGCCAGGAGGGCAACGCGGTAACCTACCCACTGGTCTTTGCACCAGCCAAACTGGCTTATAAAGAATCAACCGTGGCCGCGAAACCTGTGAATAAGCCACACAAACGATCGCGCCAAGCGTCGGGCCGCTCAACACTCAGAATAAAACGAGTTTTGATTTGTTCGTTCAATAAATGTTTTCTCTACTGAATTTTGTTTTGTTGACTATAAAACGAGCTACAGTAAATAGCAGAGAGTGAAAGATTTAGTCTGTAGAATGAGAAAAGCCAAATATACGAGAAAGGGACCAGAGTAAATAAAAGCGCACACAGGCCTTCTAACGGCAGTGCGTTGCACCCAGTTTGAGGTCGGGCCAGAGCAGTTCCTATATGGCGCTCTCAAAACCAGTGGTTACATTACCAAAGTTGCTTAGCGACCGGTAAACATTGGGGGCAAAGAGAAAGTTACATCTGGGGTCAAGGTTAATCAGCCCATAAACCCCACACTTATATATATACACAGGCAGATGAATGAAGAGCCAGAGGTATATTTAAAAAAATTAAGAGTCACGAATGGATGGCAGATAAATTAGAAGAAGAGTTATTGTTACACTGTTCCGCTGAAAGAAAGCTGAAAATTAAGTTATGGGCAGATGAAATCAAGGGAACAAGAGAAATAAAGAAGATCAAGAAGTTGTTAGAGGCTAGACAGATGAACGAAGAGGTTTATACGGTAAGAGAAAGAGTATCCGAAGTAAATACCCGAGATTAAAAGAGCTATAGATATGTCACCATAAAAAAATAGAAATTTCGAATCGGATATTCGAAACAAAAAATATTGAGATAATGCTACTCCAGTGAATAGAATTGTAAAATGTTTTTGCTGTGGAAGACAAGGCCATATACAGAGTGAATGTCCGAATAGATAGCGAAGAGTTGTCACATGTTATTAATGCGGACAAAACGGCATTATAAAGAGAGTGCCCAAATAGACGTAAGAGTCATTACATGCTATGAATGTGGAGTGGAAGGACACACAAGGAGAGATCGTAACCAAGTAAGATGCCAAGGATGTGAATTAGGAGGCCATCGAGCATATGATTGCTATACGAATTTGAACAGGATTAAGCAAACACCGAATAGAAATAACGGAAGACAAAGTGAAAATTACTAAAGGAAGAACAACTATCAAGAAAGAAGAAACGATCCACAGTGATCCATTACGGAACTAACAAAAGAAAAGTTGCATACATAGGAAATCAAAGCGATGAAGACGAAAAAGACATTTTCTCCGTGACCCCAAAAGAGAAAACCCTGACAAGAGAAGACAAACTCGATGCAGTTTTATAAAGGATGTTATAGGCTCCCCCAAAGATAAGAAAATACAGAAAAAACAGTTCGGGGAGGATAGAGAGAAAGCAAGAAAATGATAAACGAGTAGTTGAAAAAGTTAATGTTTGTTAAAAGAACTTTGAGAAAAATGAGAGATGTGAAACAGAGAAGTACGGAGATATTAGCAATAGATAAAATGAGGTCTAGTATTATCATGTATGACATAAAAGGTAGACCTAGTGTGGTAATCAAAATTCAAAATCAGGAAATGGATTGTTTACTTGATTCGAAAGCAACAGTAAATGTAATGAGCTTGAACTGAACAAAAAAAAATTAATAATATAAACCTTATAAAGATGACAAATATTTTAAGATGCGCAAATGATAATAAATTGGAAACAAAAGGCAAAGTAATGGTGGATGTTGAAATAATGGTAGTATGTAAAGTGGTAAGATTTACGATTGTAAATCACATAACACCAGAAGTGATTGGAAGTATAACGTTGTGGAAACAATTTGGAATACAAATACAATGGTCTCAGAGGGATGAAGTATCCAATCATGAGCTCGTAATGCAAAATTTGGGAAGCCTATAACAGGAACTGAAAGATTCGACAGAGCAAGAAAAGAATTAAACGTGAACGATACGGTATTAACAGAAATTATAAAGAATAACCAGAATGTTTTTATGCCAAATAAATCGGACATTAGTTGCACAACATTGCTGAAGCATAAAATAGATACACGCGGAAGCCCAATAAATATTAAGCCACGAAGACAACCAATTCATTTGGAACCAAATATTGAGGAAGCTATACAGAATCTCTTTAAAAATGGCATTTAATGCCAAATGTTTAAAATTAAATGTTTTAATAAAGCAATGAACAAATCAATATATTTTGAAAACTAAATATAAGCTAACGGGGGATTAGGAGGAGGGGGGAATCCCCCAGCTTCATCCCATCGATATCCTATACAATGGTTCGGCTTAACCAACCATTGCAATCGGTCCTCCAGTTTACATGGGATAATATCCAAGTGTTCCAAAGTGATACTACCGGGCGTTGGTTGATCTGTAATGCATTCTCGTTCCAAACTTTCCAAGGTATAATGAGATATTAAATACTTCAATTTAGGTAACCACTTTGCTTTGAGCCTAAATTTTTGTTTAAGAATCCTCAGCTAAAACTCAAAAAAAGACTCCATACAGAAACCACTGGTCAAGCTCAATTATTTTGATGTCTTCGAATTTGTATTTCATATTCAGATAAAACCAAACTACTAAATGATCGAGTTGGAATCTCTGTGGACCAACTGGCTCAATAACACAGCCTTTGTATTTGTCATGGAGGATAATTCTAGATATCGCTTTAGCTACATCCTCAGCATATACTGGCTGCTTTATAGTCTCTTTTCCAAGCTTCCAGATGGGGATAATTGGTTTACGGATATTGAGGCGACGGTCTAGTATTTTGATAACAATTATTTGTTTACTATAGAATTTACTATAGCGTCTTTAAAAATATTTATTATAATAGAATTAATTTCCAATCAATTTTAATTATAAATAGATAATTAAATAATCATGGCTACGATTTTAGTATTATAAAACGCCATTCAGCTGTAATCATCGGGTAGTAAAACCAACAAAAATAATAATATGGATTTAATTTATATATTTTACTTTATATATAATTATTTTTTTATTAAATATTTTTCTGTTTTAATAATTTTTTACATTAATTTTAAACATTTATAAAAATAAAATACTATAATAAAAATCTCAAATCTCAAAATTTTAAAATCTTTTAAACACAAAAAACAACAATTTATCACAATTTTGGATTATCACAACTATTTAAAAATATTCAGAACATTCGTTGTCATAGCACTTTGCATATTGATCTTTGGATCCAATGACCTTATTAACAATGCTTCACATATCACGCGTTCCCAATAATTATTAAAACTTTAAAATCAGACATTCATATTTCTTTTTTACAGCCTCTATTGTGCTCACTAATATTGGTCAAATCCTTCAATCGACACCGCTTTAGAACTCGAGTACAGAGATGACGGGAAGTCTCTCCAATGTATGTGACATTACACCCATTACATGTAAATTGATAAACGAGATCAGAACACAATTCAAATGGAATTTTCAACTTATTGTTGAAAATATTGCTTACCTTACACGAATTAGAAACGATCTTATAATCTCAATTTCCCAACTGCTTGCTTACCTTCCTCTTATAATTTGTAAAACTTTCCTTTCAATTTGAGAAACCCATTTTGTTTATAAAAGGTATGTAGATGATATTTTTCTTGTATTTGAAAATCAGAAACATGTAGAACCGTTTTTGCATTTTATGAACAGTTTACATAAGAACCAAAACAGTTTGTACAAAATTGTTAAATGGTTTTATTGAGAAGAAGCTTATTGATGAAGAGGTAGGTAAATCTTTTCGTCCAATAGGATCGCAGCCAGCTAAACTATATGGGCTTCCAAAAATCCATAAAGATGGTGTAAATATGAGACCAGATTTGTCGATGGTTGGTACTGCCCAGTATAAAATAGCAAAGTTTTTAGATGGATTATTAAAACCGTTAATGCGATCAGAGTTTGAATGTAAGGATAGCTTTGAGTTTTTTTCTTGTATTGCAAAGCTACAAAAACGAAGTATGAATGATGTTATGGTTTCGTTTGATGTTTGTAGTTTGTTTACGAATGCACCACTGGTTGATACAATTGACTTATGCTGTGCGTTGTGGGATGAAAATGATTCTGAACATCACATTTTGGATAGAAGGGCATTTCGTAAACTTCTTGAATTTGCTACTTCAAATGTCAATTTTCTTTTCAATAATGAATGGTATCAACAAATAGATGGAGTCGCTATGGGTTCCCCTTTAGCACCAACGATGGCATCAATATTTTTGGCTAGTTTGGAAAAGAAAATTGCTTCTTTCCAATTTGAAAAACCCATTGTTTATAAAAGGTATGTGGATGATATTTTTCTTATATTTGAAAACCAGAAACATGTAGAACCGTTTTTGCATTTTATGAACAGTTTACATAAAATCATTGTATTCACATGTGAAACGGAGAGAAAGTCATCAATTGCGTTTTTAGATTTGTTAATTCAACGCAAAGATAAACATTATGAGACAGAGATTTATAGAAAACCAACTGATACTGGTCTTTATACTTCTCAAGAAAGCTTTTGTGAATTTAAGTATAAGGGAAATATGGTGAAAGGATTTATTTATCGTTCATGGGCTTTATCTTCTACTTTTGCTAATTCGGTAAAAAGTGTTGATAAATTGGTTGAGTTGTTTATGAAGAATGGATATTCTAAATCATTTTTATTGTTGATGATAAAAGAGACTGTTTCCATATTGATTAAGTATCCTAAGGCCATGGTTTTAAACCTTTATTTTCATTGTACCACTAGGTAACAAATTTTAATGTCGTCGTACCACCAGCAAAAATCACCTCAAAAACTATATAAATTATAATTATATTACTCACTATTGATTATTATTGGCTTGAAAATTAGACTTAGAATTAGTTATTGTTAGTCAGTTTAGTGGACATTACTCATTAGTACCACGATGGACGATTACATTTTAAGTTATACAATTTTTACACCAAGAAAAGTTCAGATAAATTCCGCTATAATGCAAGTTGAAACATAAATCAACTTATTGGAATATATTTTTTGTGAAAATTTAAATGAATTTCAGCCATTTCTGAAATGGCTGCAAAGTAAGTTATTTTTTAAAGTTATAAAGTTTTAAGAGTTGAATTATGATTTTAAGAGGAAATTAAATCATTATTCAAACTTATAATTATAACTTTTGATCTACTAGCTCATATATATTATTAATAATGATTATTAATAATGATTATGAATATTCAAGAAATGATTTATTTTATGATAACTTATTTTTCGGAAATTATTCAAAAGTGAGTTAAATTATTTTTGAATTTAAAAAATTATTAATCGCATTAAATAATTATATTTTTTATACATCTTTTGAAAAATATCTTCGAATATGTACACAAAATAATAATTGGGTTTATGATTATTTTTTAAAACTTACTAATATAATTTACAATTTATGCTTTTTTTCGGATTTCAGGTTTTGTTTTTTTTCGACAGAAATATCTGAAATATTAAATTAATTTTAGTTTTAAGGGTAAATCATATGGAGATATATCCTCATTTACTCAAAATTTCCTAGCAGAAACCTTAAAAGTTAAATAAAAAAAATTTCCGCCATTTTTCTTTCTAAAAATATTTCAAAAATGTCTAAATTAATTTATTATAGGGGTTTTTTCAACTTCTGATGGCTACATGTTAAAAGTTTACATGCATGTTTTATTATGGGTTGTGTTAATGTGCATTATTTTATTTCTCTCACTTTTTGTGTTTCTATAGTGCAGGGTTTGTCTCAGTGACTATTTTACAAACAACCTCAAGGTGAGTTGGTGTCTTTATATGTTATAAATGTATTGATTTTTGTTTATATTATAGGTGATATGTCTCAACGTGGCTTGGTGTAATTAAATTATATTCATTTTTCGCGTGCCACTTAGCGACATTTGGCGTAACACCGGTTGAAAACAGATGTCTTAAGGATTTATGTTTCAGAATATATGTTTGTTCATTGATAGTTGATGTAAAAAATATCAAAAGTGCATGTAAGAATGATGAGCATATATTTGTGTTAGTATTGCCTTACTCGGAAGGTCATTGAATCCAAAGATTAATGTGAAAAATGCTGAGTATGAATATTTTGAATGTTCCTAAATACATTATAAATTGATCAAAAAATTTAATTATTATTATTTAAATTTAAGAACATTTTAGGATAAAATTTATTTTTCAAGTAAATTAACATAATGTAAAAAATTAATATTTTGATTGTTTGTTTTTTATCTGATGATGACAGTTAATCTATCGAATTAATACATCGAATTAATGCTTATTTTATAATTTATTTGTCTGATATTTAAATTTATGCTGCTACCAAGGAATCACCATTTAATAACAATAATAATATTTATTATTATTGATACTTTTATATCTTTTAATATATTCTTGGACTAACCTATAGTCAATTTTCAGAAAGGCTCAAAAACAATTTTAATTTATTATTTCATATATTTATAACGTTTTGATTTTCATATAAATTTCAATAACATTTTTATAAACTACCATATTTTTGATGAGGTTAATTTTTTTGTGCTCTCTATTTTCTGTTTATGTTTTGAAAACTTACAGAAATATTTTTTTATAAATTTAAAAATAAAATTCTTAATATATTTTGAATATATTTTTTGAAAATCAAGAAAACAATTTTTTTATGATTTTATTGAATTGAAATTAAGAAAATTTTAATAAATAATATTAATTTAAAAAAAACGATGTTTGTTTTAATTTCCTATAAATAAATATTAATTAGTCTTTAGGGCGCAATTTACAAAAACTGGCTATGACGCAAAATAGTTAAATCAGGCACTGGTTTTTGGGCATTGTCGACTGAAGGTTTGACCAATATTAGTAAGCACAACAGTAAAAATGAAATACGAATGTCTGATTTTAAAATTTTGTTTAAAAGTTTTAATAATTATTGGGAACGTGTGAGGCATTGTTGATAAGGTCATTGGATCTAAAGATTAATGTGCAAAATGTTATAATTATGAATGTTTTTATATAGTTTGATTATGTAAAATTGTGATAAATTGTTTTTTGTGTTTACAAATTGGGAAAATTTGTAAATTCGAACATTTTTTCCAAAATGTGAAAATTAGAACTAAAATTTACTAAAATTTGGAAAATAGAACGCAAAGTAACGAAAATTTGAAAATTAACCCTAGAAATTTTCAACGCAGTTTGTTAATGAATGCAATAAAGTTCTTAATAAGAATATTACAAACGGAAGACTACGGAGTGTAGAAGCATCAAGCATTGAATTTCTTTTAATAAACCACAAGTTTATTGTGAATGTTCAAAGCAGAACATGCGAATGCCATAAATATTGGGAATTTGGAATTCCTTCTATGCCCTTATGTGCAACTCTTTATAACAATTTAAACTACTTCAATTTTGTGGCAAAATACTACTTAGCTGATACTCGTATTCTAGTTGCATTACACCTAGAAATTCAATTGGTTTAATTAAATCCAAACTACTTCCACCTGAATTAAGAAGAGTTAGGGAAGACCAAGAACGAAAGGAATTAAAGCTTGATTTAAGTATTAATAAATATTTAGTTATTTCTTTTTTTTCAGATAAAATTTTAAACTTTGTCACTTTATATTGTTTTTTAGTTTTAACTATAAAAATTTTAGTGACTTCACGTTCTATTTTTCAAATTTTGGAGAAAAAAGTTCTAATTTTCAAATTTTAGCAAATTTTTGTTCTAATATTCAAGTTTTTGAGTTATTATTTTCAGAATGCCCCTTAAATATTTTAAATATTAATTTTAAATTATTATTATAGTAATGCATTTATTTTATTTATATAAATTTTTAAAATTAGTGTAAAAAATTGTTAAAACAAAAAATATATAAAAATATTTAATAAAAAATAATAACTTGCTTAAATATATAAATTATATTCATATTGTTTTGGATAGATTTAATACTCGATTATGACAGTTAATATGTCGAAATATGTAGCAAAACGAATGTTTAAATAGCGCTTTATAATAATAGAATCAATTTCCAATCAATTTTAATTATATTTTTAATAAATAAATTTTCGATCAATTTAAACATTTTCAATTATGAATATCAATAAAAACTATTTACGATAAAGCATCACTAATAAATATTTACACAAGCGGTTTTAAGAATCAGACATACAAAATTCATATTTTGCGCACGAATATTAGACATTTGTACAAAAACTCGAACTCGTCGTCCAAAACTACTTGGGATATTTCAAAGTCCCCGTCAAAATATCTTGATTTTGCAATAAACTGTTATAACTAAATAGGATGAAAATTTTGCTAGGTTCACCGAACATAGCCAAATTTTTTATATTTATCGATTGATTTTGACTTTCTTTAATTTTAAATATAACTTGAAACTTTTCAATGATTTTATTTCAGATTCTTCTTAACTGAACCAATATGCAAATTTTTCTTGAATGATGTGTCGACTAATTATGTATATTCCACTTGTTCCCAAAAAGTTTTATTAAAAAAATACAAAATGCATTCAAAAGTTAATATTTGAACTGTAATCGATAATGGCACATTATTACAGTGCAGAAAAGTTTGGGAACAAAAAACACCTCTGACTATAGTCAGAAATTGTATTTTCAAATTTTGCACTTAAAAATCAATATTTGCACTTAAAAATCAATAATTACATATTATTATAGCGCAGAAAAGTCTGGGAATGAAAAATTGTATTTTCAAATTTTGCACTTAAAAATCAGTATTTGCACTTCAAAATCAATAATTACATATTATTATAGCGCAGAAAAGTCTGGGAACGAAAAATTGTATTTTCAAATTTTGCACTTAAAAATCAATATTTGCACTTTAAAATCAATAATTACATATTATTATAGTGCAGAAAAGTCTGGGAATGAAAAATTGTATTTTCAAATTTTGCACTTAAAAATCCATATTTGCACTTTAAATTCAATAATTACATATTATTTTAGCGCAAAAAAGTCTGGGAATGAAAAATTGTATTTTCAAATTTTGCACTTAAAAATCAATATTTGCACTTTAAATTCAATAATTACATATTATTATAGCGCAAAAAGTCTTGGAACGAAAAATTGTATCTTCAAATTTTGCACTTAGAAATCAATAATTGCACATCATTATAGCAATGAAAATTGCACATATAATACATAATGCTCTATAAGTTATTACACTACCACGTGTGCAACAATGGCAATCGAATTAAGCTCCAAATTCATTTACACAATTATTTTTAGGTAACTTACCGATTCAATTTTCATTATTATTATTATAAAACAAGAATTAAATGACTCACATTTACTGAGAAAATAAAATATAAAGTTGTCATTTTTCCCCCAAATGGCGGAAGGACGAATAATCACTGCTCCGGGAAATTCTCTGGTCACTTCTTGTTCACCGAGCCATTTCGACTTGAAATATTCACAACCCGCTCCTGGAATATGTTCTCTGGGGTTTTCTGATGCTCCCAATGCTGACATATGAATAAATTGTTCAACTCCACAACGTTTAGAAATCCTAGCAATTTCTCCAGCAAAATCGGCATTTATATTACGATATGAATATTGGTGACTTTGAAATTCTTTGCCTATTAAATTAATTACTACATTGCTATGTTTCACTGCTAATTCGATTGAATTGAAATCTTCCGGTGAGAAGGGCTGGAAAACAATCAAAGCTTGTTGTTTACTTAAAATTTTGCCTTACAGAAAATAAATTTTGACCCACTCCTCCAATCATTCGCAGATGTTTGAAATCATTTATATCTCCTCTGTATGGTATTATCAACTGATATCCATTCTTAACCAATTCGTGTAATAAATAATCACCAAAAAATCCAGTAGCACCGAAGACAGTAACAATTTTTTCTCGCTTATTAAATTTTGTTGGTAGATAATTATCAACTATTGGTCCAACAATCAACGAACGATGAAATCTTACATTGTTAACTAAATTTATTTAAAATATCTAATTAATCTATTTATAAAGCTTCATATTATAATTATTAAATACAACTACAATAAACAAAATCCATTAAGTAGTTTAAATAATAATTAATTCAGGTAAAATACAATTTGGAAAGTATATTTTCATAGATTATGTAATAATTTTAACTCATGATCCTCAAAAAGATTTTAGCAAATTATATTTGTTAAATAAAAAATGAAGACCATTCTAATGTAAATAATAATGAACTTGAAAAATGCTAATTAACATACTTATTAATTTAATATTATTGCCAAAACAGAAATACAATTTTTTATTCATTTAAAATTGTGTATAATTTTACAATTATTAAAACACTCCATATTTGAAAGCAAGTTTAAAATATAGATATATTATTAATTTACAATTCAAACTCTAAATATATCAAAATATTACTTTAATTTTAAAACCTAATATCGCAGATTTAGCACTTAGCAATTCAATTATGAAATCCCCTCATGGGCGTCCGCAGAATTTTTTCCAGGGAGAGGTAACCTTTTTTTATATAAAAGTGTTGGGCAAAAACTGATAAAAACCCTTTTATTTTACTTTTGTTTAGCCAGCACGATAACGCCGGTGTGGTTTTGAGCAGAAAATTTAAAATTACTTAAAAACGGAAATTTAAGGAAAAATAAAATAAATAAAAATTTAATAAAAATTCTGAGATGTAAAAATGTAAAAATTTAAATTTAAATCAAAAAGAATAAAATTTTTATTAAAATTTGGAATATTCGAGAATTCCTTGTTTTACTGCATCAAAACACACACACCAACAATCACGATATATAAGGCGAAGCTGGCTGAACAAAAAAAAAATCATAATGCTCATCTCACTAATACCATATTATTCAATTTTATTGCATATTATTATTGTCAATTGGAAAAAGTAATTTTGGGTTTATTATATTGAATATGAATTTAGTTATGATAATTTTTGTTATTTTTTTTATCGATATTTTTTTTTTTATTCAAAAGCTTTGCAAGAAACGTCTTTTTATGATCGAGGAATTCGACCGTGTTGTTGAACCTCCATCATCAAAGGATTTGTTCTTGCAATAAAATAATCTAATTTTCGACGACAATAACCGACCTATTATTGACATAATAGATTTACACGCAACAAGATAGCAAAATGAAATTATTTTTTTCGATACCCCGGATCGAACCGGTCGTTAGTGGGGGAAGCCGCGGTGCCGGTAGTAACCAGGCCTGCTCAGTATTCTCCCCTTCCTAAATCCTATCGCCCGACCCTCGAAAGAGTTGAGTCGAGGTCCTGGGAAAGGCTAAATATAAAGTGATAACACGAAAAAGGAAAGATATACCGACTAGTTTATGGAAGAGTCAGAAAGAATACAATATATATTTTATAAACAACAATGTTATTTTAGCACAAATGTATGACACAACTCACTAAAATTCGCGACTAACCACATTAGGAAGTCAAATCGGCCATAACTCGCATTTTCGTATCCAATCTACATGCCAAATCGACGTTGGAATGTTAACCAAAGACTTTACGTTCAGTTTAAAATTCGAATTTACGACGCCACAGCCCATAAAATAATTGCTAACGTGACTATCACGCTGTTAAAATTTATTATTATTACTAAATATTGCATTATTAATTTTATCATTTTTATTAAATGTTATTACTGTTAAATTATTATTTTATTCCTGATATTATGATCATTATCCATATTCATATCGTGAATTTTTGTTATTTATTTTGATTATTATTTCAAGTTTTTCATTATTTTAACATTTTTAATATTGACCCTAAACGATTATTAATATTGTCAACCTCATTATAAGCAATATGAGCACCATTCTATTATTACCGAAAAATCTATATAGCATCATGAATATTACTTCATTCATAATCCTGATGTTATTAATATTAATTTTATCACTATTAACCTTAATTTTCACATTAATATTTTTGTTAATATCAGATTTGCTATTATTGAAATATTTTTATTATTAATTATTATTAAAATATTATTATTATTAATTATTATTTAAATATTATTATTATTATTATTATTATTAAAATATTATTACTATTATTATTAATATTATTAGTATAGTATTGTTATAACTATATAGTATCATTAATATCATTACTTAATATCATTGCGGATAAACCAGTATCCCCAGAGCGAATCGGATATTATTATTATTATTATTATTATTATTATTATTATTATTGTTGTTATTATTAATACCGTTGATATTATTATTTCCACATTAGTTATTATTATTATTATTGTTAAAAATTTATTATTATTATTATTATTATTATTATTATTATTATTATTAAAAATATTAAACTATATAACACTATTAATCCTAATACCCCGCCAATACTTCCCCATCGGTTAATACCACGACCATTGTCCCTAATATGGTATCACAATCATTATTAATATTATTATTATTATTAGCATTATTATTATTAATATTATTATTATTACTACTATTATCACTAATATTCTCTGTACTATTATAACTCTTACTGCGAATTATCATTACTACATTACCAAAATAACTAGAAAATTGAAGCGAAATAAAGAATAACTTTTATTCACAAAAAATCAAGCAGAAAATTTACCAAATAAAATAACGGGAAAATTCTTCCGTGGATAAATTCCAATTTTCGGGTTTTCTGTCGCGGCTCATCCCTAGACGTTCTACAACCTCAATAATCAATAAAATTAACTTGAAGTGAAGATCGTACCTGAGAGAATGTCGGGGAGTTAATTTGGATCACCGCGGAGGTGTGGATCTCGATAGGGAACCTAAAATGAGTTAAAATAAAAATTAAAAATCATGTAAAAATTCTGACCTTGGAAATTTTCCGATTGTTGACTCGTTGCTATGGCAACGGGTGAAAAGCTAACAATAAAATGCTGGAATGTGGAAAAACAAACGGAGATTAAAATAAATTTTTTTATATTATTAGCATTAACTTTAATTATTATTTTACAATAAAATTTTTGTCAATTATTTTAGAGTAATTAAATTTAGAATTTCTAAATTTGAATTCAATAAAATCTTAATTTGGTAAATTAATTTTAAATGGAAAATATAAATTTCATAATATTATTGCAATATAATGAATTACATAACTACCCTTAGATCTCACAGGTATTGTCAATGCTATTGTTGCTAATACCTGTTATAATTAATTGATCAGGAGAAAACAGCAGAACCCGTTATAATATATAAGTAGAAAAGAGCATACCCATCTTTTCCCCATCCAGATGACAAGTGTTTGCTTTATTTAAAATGATTACCATATATTGATATATTAATACTTATTGTACATAGAGAATAATAGACATAAAGTTAAAAATTAATTTTGTTTAGTGGACCCACACAAGAAAACTTTGGAACAATTCAGAAGGGATATAGCCGGTTACCACCAAACCGCAGTGACACAAACGCAGAGGGCAGAGGCCATGGTGAGGAAGTGTCGATATATGGAGCAGACATGGCTCCGCCCCGAGAAGGCAATTAAGCTGAAAGAAGAAATCGACACACTGAGGAATCAGTTAGCTCAGAAGGACGAAGCCTTGCGGTCAGCTGAACAGAAGGTCCTGGAGCTAGGGAAACAAGTAGAGGAATGGAAGTTGAGAGACAACATCAGGACAGGCCTCCTGCAGAGTGGAGTTCACCTATCCGAAGAACAGCAGGCGATAGTGCTAAGAAATGCCACGGGCAAAGACACTGGCATTAGACAAATGATGACAGGTCCATCACCAACACCGGAAGGGTTGCCGAAGAGGAACCGTAGAAAGAACCGGCCCAACAAAAGGGAAAGGGAACGACAGGCCAGAGTAAATCGTGCACGCCTGTTGGGACACATCTTGGACGCCAATGGGTTTTAATGGCGAAATTTTGTGTTTAACTGAATTGAACTGAATTAAATTTGTAGATGTCAATTATTTATTACCTATGTAATCTATATATGTTAATTATTTATTGAGTATAATATAAATTGATAACTTGTTATTAAATTTGTTTGTTATTGACGGGTAAATATGACTAGAAGGGTTGAATATGGGGAAACAGAGTGATTTAATGATTAGATAAATTAGAAATTAGATAAGATGAGAAGGGGACAATTAAGCAAGAGCATGAAGTCTTCTATGACAGCTCATGGACCCGAGGGGGGTTAGGGCATTAGCAGTTCTTGAGAAGGAGCTCACCTTTTGCTAACCTTCCACCCACTAGTTCACAGTACCAACGTCATTTATGACGGGTGACTAGCGGTTCAAATTCTTATGCAGGCGCTAGGTGGGGATGATAACCCTTAGGCAGCCCAAAACTATTTTAAGGACCCATCAGTGCCCAGCAAAAGCTATTTTTTTAAAATAATGTACAATAAAAAAACCAAAACATTTTTAGACATTTATTTACAAATTTTATTTTGCAAGCCTTGATAAAAAATAGGAAATAAGATAGTAACAATTAATTTAATTTAAAATTAAATGTGAATTATTTTTTATGGCGCGCCTAGGATATTGTTGGGCCAGCACACAAATAGCCTTGAGAATTGTTTAAATGCATCAGTAATATAGCACGAAAACGCAGCACCAAGATAACTTAAAATACAATATACAACATCAACTAAACTCTTTAAAATCTGAGAGAATATAAATAAATATAAAATCAAAAAACATAAACGTAAAATAAAATAAATACAAAATGCATCAAGAACCGCACGAAATTTACATAAAAAATAACATAATAACAAGAAAATTCGACCGTAAAATGACCATTTATATAAAATTAAAAATTAATGAATTAAATGAATAAAAATAAAATATTTTTGGATGAATAAATTTAATTAAAAATGTTAAAAATAAATTTCCAATTTAAATTAAGAAATAAATAAAAAGTTAATTTAGATAACACAAATAATTTCGAGGTCGAATTTTGTTTAATCCCAATAAAATTAACACGCAAGGTTAAGGTCAAATTATAGGTATATATACCGATGTGTTTTCACAAATTTTCAGTCTTATTTTTCGGAGAAGAAATTTCATTGCAGAGAATTAGTCGGTGTGTATAACTGGTTGAGAGCCGTGCATTCAGGCAATTAACACGGGGAATTGATGGATGATTTTCCAATTGAATTTATGGATGATTTTTCAAATTGAATTTATGGATGATTTTTTCAAATTGAATTTATGGATGATTTTTCAAATTGGATTTATGAATGATTTTACAAATTGATTTTATGGATGATTTTTCAAATTGGATCTATGGATGATTTTTCAAATTGGATTTATGGATGATTTTTCAAATTGAATTTATGGATGATTTTTCGGATTAAATTTATGGGATTTTCGAATTCAATTTTATGGCATGGACACAACAAATTTCAAATGGTATTTACGATATGCTCACAAGATTTTTATGCATTACTAATTGCCGTATGTGGCCGATGTAATATGCTGAATAAATATTTTCAATCTATAGCCTTAGTGCGTCGAAACTTTTATTCCAAATACCATGGTAAAATTTATTCATTTAGTTTCTTTTTAGGCCCACAGTCAAAACATACTACAAGTTAATAAAATAAAACACACTATCGAACTGTGTAAGTGTGTGTACAATCGCCAATAGTTCGTGCCCGTGAAGGCTTCAGCGTGAGGAACGCAGGAGCTGGAACGTCAATATTATCCGTACATAGGGGAAATTGGAGGGTGAATGAGTAGTCCGTTGGCTGCTCCTTCATCATCCGTTTCCTAAAAAATTGACATAAATTTTAACAAAAATCGGCTCAAAATATCTAACACCGAGTAGTCCAGTGGGCACTCATTAAATATAATATGAACATACATAGAACTTAAGGACAAAGAGAGGGAAAGGGTAGCGGGGAAAATTGTGAAATCGTTGCAACAGTTAAAATGAATAGCCATCGGAAAAAGATTAATCCGAACGACCAAAATCATGAAAAATAATGTTTTTAAATAAGAATTAAATAAGTTTTGTTAAATTGAAACGGAAAATATGGGCAGAACGCTGCGCATATTTTTGGAAATTGTTAAAACATTTATCATAAAAACTGTAAAAAATAAGGGCGGATCGCTGCTCAAATTTTCCGAAGTAATTAAAATACTTATTGAAAATAGTAAAGTAAAAGTGGAACGCGTAAAATAAGGGCGGAATGCTGCTCAAATTTTCCGAATCGATGAAAATACTTTATCAAAAACCGGAAAAATACAGATGGATTACAGCTAAAGTTTTATACAAGAAAAATATTTTATAAAGCCGGGGAATAATGAAGGATCCCTAGTAAAAACTTGATAATAATAATGATAATAGTAAGGATAATGGTAATTATAATGGTAATAATAATAATAATAATAATAATAATAATAATAATAATAATAATAATAATAATAATAATAATAATAATAATAATAATAATAATAATGATCATAATTAGGATAATAATAATAGTAATAATAATGATAATCATAATAGTAATAATGATAATAGTAGTAATATAATAAATGTAATGGTAATTATATAGTAATAAAAATAATAATAAAGGTAATAGTAGTAACAATTGATAAAGGTAATACATATAATAGTATCAATGATAAGGCAAGCAATAATACATAATAGGGAACATTGTGGTTATAATAGGGATAAGAGTAAGAGAGATACTGTGTGAGTATTTAACATAACAAAGGGTGTACAGGCCAAAGAATAATCCATCAACATGGACGACGATAAGAAGGACTATGAGATGGGGCATAACAACGAATGACATGAGAATATAGGTGAACCTTTAAAAGAGATAGGAGAATAATAGTACCTAAAAATTGAAAGCGAGCACAGGTCTTCTATCGACAGCTCGTTGGACCCAGAGATCGTTCGGTCAATTATAGCATTAGTAATAACGCTCACTTTTTGCGGACGATCTACCCACTCGAACACAGTTCCAACGTTGCTTAGCAACGGTTGCCGAGTGGTAAGCGAAAGAATATTTGTATGGGGTTGTCTGGGTAACAACCATATAGTTTCAAAATATCGACACACAGAACCCCACCAATATTTTAAACAACCAGCAATAAAACTAGATAAACTTGGAAATTTTAAGTGGGCAGCTGCAGCTCTTTGCTCACTCTAAACATTTGAATCTCCATTACACTAAGGGGTCTTATAATAATCCAAAAAAATATTTAATCTGAATGCACACCCTCCTAAAATTTTCACATACTAGTAACAAATTTTAGATATCAATCGCGTAATATTTAGGTCACCAACAACTCATGAAATTTTAAAAATCGGTATGGTAGGAATTGTAGGGTTATTTGTGTTGAAAACCTTGACACCTTTCATACAATGCCATGCGTCTGCCACTGGTTACCCATCGCTAAGCAACGTTGGTACTGTAACCAATGGTTCGCAGACCGTTAAAGGTGAGCTTTGTTTCCAAAACTGCTAAGACCCGGTCTGCAGCTGGTTCAGCGAGCTACAGATAGAAGGTATGTGCTCGTCTTGCTTATTTAGGTCCTTTACTTTATTCTTCTTTTACTTATACAATCTATGACTCATGTTTCACGTCAAACTCCTTTCGACTTATATAAGAACCAAATTAAAATAAAACTTTTATTTCTAATACAGGACGATTACATTTACGCTACAAATATTAATCAAATATCCTAAAACTCGTATATTGACTTTGATTCTGACGCTTTCTGCGTTCACGCTAGGCTTTTCCCGGCCTAGTATGCATCTTTGGTTTGTCTTATGGTTTCTTGATACCCGACTGATCTTGGTAGGCAACTTGAACCGGGGCGAATACCAAAGGGTAAGTGACCGCACTTCCCTCTTGTCTTGCCGCTTCAGCAACCTCGAGTCCGTGAATTTGGATCTTCTGGCCTGGTTCAAGGCCTTCTCCTCTTCCCATCCCTTCTGGGCCGCATTTATCTTTTGATACAACCGTTTTACTCTGGACGGCTCTATCCAAGTAGCTTTAATCCATTGGAGCTCACGGCTGAGTTGGATGCACTGTTGATGCATGTTGCTATTTTCTCGTCAAAGCTTTTTCAGTTCGGATCCAACTTCTCTAATCACGTCCAAGGCTAAATTTTATCGGTAACATTAATGGATAGAATTAACTGTAATATTACAAAAAAGAGATTATTTTGGGGCAAAAATGGGTCCAATTTCCATTGAGCGAATAAAACTATAAGCAGTGACCTTACCTAACTACTCTAAATCATTACCTCATTACAATTTACAACTACAATAAAACTTCCTAATAAACTAAAGTACTGTTCAACTAAGCCAAGTTAAAGATCAAAAAAACATTTATTTTATTTCAATCACAGGTTTAATCTACGTGCGGTTTTTTACGCAATAGATGCGTCGAAAATAGGTGTGATCTTCTGTTCCTTTATCCTCCAGTATTTTTCTAATGTCCGATTGCAGCAGATGTTTGGGAACAACCAGGTGTACTGGCGCATCGAGCTCTAGGAGTTCCCGATCTTTCGGGTCATAGGCTACACCGTACTCTGGTAAGTAGCCGTCAGAGCTCGGAATGCGTCCCATGGAAATGTCTATGTATTTATACCAACTTAATGACTCATGACTCACGTGAGCGGGTGAGCACTTCCAAACTTGTGGCATTCTCTCATTGGCTTAATTTATGATTTTCTTCTGACCGAACTCACTTAGATATGTTTCTCTAGTAGAAATATTTTTTGAGCCCACAGAATTAGTATCGCATCAATCGTAGAGTTTCTTTGCTCCTCCTTGGTAATACGCACTGAGCTCTCGAAATTGGCTGGTGAATTGGAGAGAAAGAAGGCATTCCAATCATTATTTAGTTACATGCTCAATGAAAATAATAAATGGATACGAATAATAGTAGGATTAATGTATATGAAACACATGATATTAAAATCTGGATCCGACTATGAAAATTATTTCCAATGGTCTACAGAGGTATATTACCTTATATTGTTATTAATTTATCATTATTTAGGTGATAGAAACAAAAATTGATCCGTGGGTAGAAACAAACGGTGGATGGACAGCGATTATTCAAGTTGCCGCAGAAGCCAAACGCTCTGATATTTATATCGAAAATTGCAAATTTTTATTAAAACTATTCACTGGAGCATCTGTTTTATATTTATGTAACAAAGTTTATCGTAGATTTTAATAAATATTTCTTTGTTATTATTATTATTATTAATAAAAAACTACATTTTTAAAGATTTATTGATTATTACATGTACATTCTTCATCACCACAAGATTCTATCATAATATTTTCTATAACATGATCAATACAATTCTTAAATTCGGTAGGCTCATCTTTAATAATTTCGGTATCTTCTTCTTCAACATTAATAAGTGTATCATCAATAATTTCTTCAGAATCATTAATAATTTCAGTATTAATTTCTCCATCATTAACAATTTCAGTATCATCACTCTGACATCCAGAATCACTCTGACATTCAGAATCGCAACATGAATCTTCTTTACTCAATGTTTCAACTAGAGTCAACATATCTCTAATTTTTACACCGGTTATTTCTTCGAGTTTATCAAACAAAAAATTTATTAAATATTCTAAACGAAATTAATTAATTATTTTATAATTTTATATTTTACCTTTTTCAGACATCATTTTAAAACTATTTTAAAACTACTTATAATTTTGTTTATAGAATAACAAAGAAAACATTAATACATTTATTAAACACTATACATTAAAATAATTGTGAAAGTCTAGCAGTAACAATTTTCCAGATTAGAGAAAGCACATCATTTTGATCAGCTTTATACCCTTGGATTGATATTGTTATAAACCAGTTTTCCTGTTCTTTGAAACCTATTTCTGTAAATGCATCATAATATCTGGTATATTGACTGGTGAAGAAAGCATTTTCATTGCATTTTAAATTAGAATTAATCTTTTTGAATGTATTATCAATATCCTTGATATCTAACATTTAGACAGTCCCAGCAAGAGATTGAAATTGCGTTTTATTGAGTTTGACTGGATTTGCCAATTGCATATTGATAGGCTCCTTTAAAAAATACATTTTATAATTGTGGAACATCTGAACTGGTTGGACACTTATTTTCTTGGTCATGTTTGATTTATGATCTTTATAAGGTGGTGACGCACTTTTATACCCTTGACAGATAATGATTAACCAATCAGAATCATGCATGATCACAAAGACAATGCATGATAAGTGCATGATAATTGCAAGATAAGTGCGTGACTGGAAAATTGTATGTGAATTAACCCATTGAGTTTGTATATGATTTACACATATCATTTATATAAAATGTATTATTAATATCACGTGTTTTATTATTACGAGTTATTATTATTAATATCTCATATTTTATTATTATTACGAGTTGTTATTATTATTATTACTATACTACTAAAATTATTTTTATTATTATTGTTACCACCATCAAAATAAAACTATTACTACCAAAATACAAAAACATTTATTATTATTACCAACACTAAAATAAAACTACCAAAACAAAACAAACAAAAATAAAATACAAAACATTTATTTTCTTAAAAAGTCTCATTTTTTGCAAATTTCTTATTGAATTTGTAATATTCCATTCCACATAGCGTTGATATCGGAAATCACAGCAGCTACACTCAGAATGCAGGGGTATTCCGTTTCCATTTCCTTGACCATGCGATTGATTTTGTTGTCCCAAAGAGCTTGCTTAATCAGCTTGGAAATAGTAATTCTGGTTTCTTCATATATTGCAGCTTCGATCATTGCAGGCTCCTTTATCTTCAAAATTTCTTTCATTTGCGGATAATAATAAATAATTCTATCAATCACCATAGGGGCATATGTATCTAAATAAATAATAATAATAAAAGAAAATAAATAAATAATAAGTTTACCATATTGACTGGCATTTTTCTTCTGAATATTTTTCTTCGGTGTAGTTTCCATTTTTAAAAATGAAATGAATAAGCAAGTTGTTTTAATCAATCATTAGCCAATCAGATATCGACCAATCCGGTGATTTCATTTTGTATGTCACAAACAATATTTTTGTACTCTAGATTTCGCACCCCTAATATGACTATTTTGCCACTAGCAAACACGTTAACATACATTGGGTTGTATTTTAAAAGCCTCAGTGCAGGAAATAATTCTGGCTCGAACATACAAAGACATTTTGTTGACATGTTGTATAGATTGATAGATTTTCCTATATCCATGGTAACTGTAATTGACTGTATTTTAATATCCTTTATTCTATATTGTAATTTATTGACATCTAAAGGTTTCTTACATCCCATGATTCTGCCTTTGCCGGATTTGAAAAATATTATATGATATTTTCCACTCCTATTTACAATTTGCTGGGGTTTACCATTTGGAAATATCATTTTTGATACATCAAAAGTTCCTTTATAATTTATATTTGATAACATAATTAAACAATAAAGAAATATTAAGCTATATATATAATTTTTAGGAAGAGTTCATTAAATCATATAATATAAACAAAAACCTATAATTATACAAATTAATATTGGAATTAAGAAATGATGCGGTATATCAAATCGTAGGCCCAAGTGGTAGTGGTAAAACTATGTTTGTGTGTAAATTACTAAACTCTAATTTATTTCAAACAAAATTCAACAAGATTTATTGGCATAGGGGTGTAGATGAAGAACATGGATTAACTCAAGATAATTTCTGTAAATTGAAAAACATGAAAATAGTAAAGGGTTTTGATGAAAACTGGTCAAGTCGTTTAAGGAAAGGTGATGTCATCATTATTGATGATTTGTATCAGGAAGCTAATAAAGAAAAGGATTTTAATAATTTATTCACAAAAATCAGTAGACATGTTGGTGTTACTGTGATCTTTATTACTCAAAATCTATTTCATCAGGGTGGCGCACATCGAATAAGGAATTTAAATGTTCAATATTTAGTTATTTTCAAGAATCCTAGAGATGCAACAGTTATTGACTTTCTTGCTCGACAAGCATACCATAATAATCGTAATTTTCTCATCAGTGCATTTCAAGACGCTACAAAATCACCACATGGATATATATTTCTTGATTTCACACAACAATGCAATGATGATTTACGGGTAAAAACCGATATTTTCAATAAAGAAGGTGCCATGGTATATAAACAAAGTTGAAAACTTTAACATGTAAAAATGTTTATGAAATCCAGGCTTAAAAATATCCGAAAACTTAGACAAAGTATTAAAAAGACAATAAACAAAGTTCCACCAAAAACCAGTTATACACCATCTAAAAAACTAATAACCGAGATTTACCCTGCAATGAATCTTATTTCGAAAAACATTATTAAAAAGAGTAAGAAAAAAGTTAAAATTGTAAAAAATTATAGGAGTTTCCCATATTTTAATGCATTGTTAAAGGCTTCGAGCATGAAAAGAATGTCTATTTTACAATCATTTCCAACTTTTGTTGTCGATGATTTACTCAAAATTCTATTAAAAGTAGTCAGAGGTAAAATTAAAATCAGTAATTCTAAAAAACTAGTATTGAATAAACATCGTAAGCCTTTGTTATCGCTAGTAAATACTAAAAATCGTCAGCAAATGAGAAAAATCATATATAAACAACAAGGTGGATTTATCGAAGCAATGTTACCATTAGCATTATCATTATTATCACAATAAACGATGGGGCAATCATTACCTAATGTTAAATTAAAATTTAAATCATCTTGTTGTAATGGAGAAGATATAGACGAACCCAGAAGACGAAGCAGGTTTTGGTGGAGTGGCAAAGTTAAAGAAAAGAGTCCCAAAGTCGAAAAAGAAAACGCAAAAGTGGTTGTCAGATCAGCTTGCGTACAGTTTAAACAAACCAACGCGGAAAAGATTTCCAACAAGAGCTTATAAGACATTCGGTATTAATGATTTATGGCAAATGGATTTGATGGAGATGATACCGTATTCGAAAATTAACAAGGGTTATAAATATATTTTAACGTGTATTGATGTTTTCAGTCGTTTTGCTCGCGGTGTACCAACAAAGACAAAATCTGCAGAGGAAATATCTAAAGCAATTAACTCAATGTTTAAAAATGGGCATCCAGACAATTTGCAAACCGATTTAGGTATTATTATTATTATTATTATTATTATTATTATTATTATAGGCAAGGAGTTTTACAATAGTAAAGTTAAGCAAATCCTGGATCGTCTCAAAATAAATCATTATTCTGTACATTCTCAATACAAAGCCGCACATGTTGAAAGATTTAACCGGACATTGAGGGATAGATTGAAGAAATATTTCGTGCATCAAGGTAATAAAATATGGATAAATGTATTGCCGAAAATACTTGTTAGTTATAATAATTCATCACATCGAGGTCTGAATGGTTTGAGACCCGTAGATATCAGCTCGAAAACATTAGCTAAATCAGTACAGTCTAAAACAGTTGCTATTACAAAACCAAAATATAAAGTTGGTGATCACGTTAGAATTAGTAAAATATCTGCTTCACCTTTCATCAAAAATTTCGATAGTAATTGGAGTGATGAGGTATTTCAAATTATTAAAATTAATAATAAACAGAGTCCTGTAATGTATGTTATTAAGGATAGTGATAACAATGTAATACAAGGGAAATTCTATGAACAGGAATTACAAGTTATTTCCAAACCTACAGTTTTCAGAATTCAGAAAATATTGAAAACTAAAATGGTGGGTAAGGATAAACAATACTATGTCAAATGGCATGGATATCAAAAACCCTCATGGATATCATCAAAAGACCTAGTAAAATGAGTTTCTATACAATTTTACCGAGCAATAGTTGCCGAATAATCCATCCGAAAAATCAAGCAAGTAAATTTATGGTTGATCTTCAAAATCCCATTTATTTACATGGAAATTTGGAAGTTGCTTTGCAAGACTTTACATTTGTGTACAATACATTCCCATTTTATGGTCATTGTAAAATAAGTTACAAGAAACGTGTACCCAAAACCTGTAGTGGTATTTTCTCAATCAATAATTTTGAACGATATTGCCATATTCCAAATCAAATTTTAGATGAAAATTGTGGTATGTTTTTCAAAGATGGATTGAATGTTAGTTGTGATTATAGTCCATTTACAATAAAGTTTGAAAGTATTGAGGATGCCAAGCGAATGGGTAGTGATAAGCTTAATATAGTTGTTCCTGGTACTGAATACCTAATACGATTCAAAACATTTGATGAGAAAAGTGTAACAATCGAAAACATCAAAATATCAGTATTATATATTAATGAGGGTGAAGAGACATTTACATTTACTAATGATTTATATATTGAAACACTTGAAGAATTACATAAATATATTTCATTTAATTGTTTACATATATTTAAAACTATTGAATTTGTTAAAGATGGAATTTGTAAATTCAGTCTGAATAATAACATTTGTGAAGTTACATTTGATAAAAATTTGGCTAATACATTAGGATTAGATAAGCAAACGTATAGGGCAAGTGCTTTTGGTGTACGCAAGCCAAAAATAATAAAACTTCATAGGCAAATGTTTATATATATTAGCATCATCGATACTATAATTGTTGGTGATTCTTTGGTTCCTCTATTGAAATCTGTTTGGGTTGATAAACATGATCAGGATGAAGTTGTCAATATAAATATCGATAATCCCATGTACTTACCGGTATCAACATCATGTATAAACAATATAGAAATAAATATTCGTGATGATAGCGGTAAATATATTGAATTTAGTAAAGATACAAAAACTCATTTGACATTACATTTTCGTAAATTAGATGGCTAATAACGATATTATTAGTATGTATAGTGGTAGCCAAAGTGGTGGCGAATTACCATATTTTATTGGTAAACAGTATGGATCAGGATGGTTGAGAACAATTGGTAGATTTGCACTTCCTATTCTTAAACGCCTTGGTAGTTTTGGCATGAAAACTGCTAAAGAAGCACCAGCACAGCTCAAAAACGTAAAAGACATCATAAACATATAAACAAACGAATGAAAGGACATGGAACTATATTTCAAAAAATGATTTGCGTAAATCTGAATTGTGTTTATTTGATAGACCATCTCCCCAAGCAGTAATTGAAATGGGGGCCTTTGAAGATGTATTCCCGATGAATTCTATTATGGATAGAAGAACTGATATTGAATTTTATATTAACGGTTCCCAAACTGAATATTTAGATTTGAATGATACATTGTTAACTGTTCAGATCAAAGTTGTAGATAAAGATAGAAAACCGTTAGGTGAACCTAGTGATGTAATACCAAACAATTTCTTGTTTCATACGCTTTTTAAAGATGCAGTTCTCGGATTTAATAATATCAAGATTGAGGGTGGTAACAGTACATATATTCACAAAGCTCTAATAGAAACTATTATCAATTACAATAGTGATACTAAAAATACATGTTTAACTCCTATGGGTTATGGTAGTGATGATGATAGGAAAAAGTGGATTAAAGGCTCGAAATTATTTACAATGTGCTCATCATTACAACTCGATTTTATGGATCAACCGAAATATTTACTCCCAGGTGTTAATGTACACATTAGATTGAAAAGATCTGATTCGGCATTATCATTAACAAGTGCCAACACAGCACCAATTCTTCAATTAGTTGATGCAAAATTATTGGTGAGAAGAATTCGTGTTGAACCCTCTGTATTAGCAGGTCATCAACTGGGGCTTAATTCTAAGCATGTAATATATCCATTGAAAACAAAGGAAATTGTTAAATTTGCAATTGCTAAAGGTTCAGCTTCTTTCTATAAGGAACAAATATTTGGAGATAGAAGAATGCCCAACTTTATATTGGTAACATTTCAAAGTGAATCTCAATATAATGGATCATACTTAACATCGAGCTCAATTTTCAAAAACTTTGGTGTAACATCGCTAACTTTATCGAAAAATAGTGATTACAGAGAAACATATACTCAAGATTTCGATAATGATAATTATCGTGCTACATATATGCAGAGTATAGTGAGAAATATGGGTTATTTGGATAAAAACCTTAATTGTGGTATAACTCTGGAAGATTTTAAAAGCAAATATCCATTCTTCACATTTGTTTTGGCACCCGATTTTGATTTAAATCACAGTCAATTACCTCAAAATGGAAATTTACGATTAGATATAAAGTTTGCTAAAGCTACAACTAAACCGGTACATGCTGTAATATATGGCGTATTTGAAAATGAGGTTCAAATAACTGCAAACAGAACTGTGTTGGTTTGAACAGAGTTCAAACATAATTGGTTTGAACGAACATTATTGGTTTGAAAATGTTGGTTTGAGTGGTATAAATCTATAGATAATTTATGATAATTTGTCTTGGAGTAAGTTTTTAAATGTATTATTATTATTATTGATGTAGTTCTGTTCAGGTCTATCGAATTGGAAAACAAATACTAGGACATGAATTTTTAGGGGTAATTCCTCTTGATAAAATTCCATATTTACGTAATAATCAAGCCATAATCGTCAATACTCAATCATCTCATCTCGGTGGAGAACATTGGTTAGCAATATATATGAAACCTAGCAAGATATTTGTATTTAATCCTATGGGTTTCTATTATCCGGCTTTAATGGTTTCGAAACTTCAAACAATGGGTAAACCTATTGTGTATAATAAAACTATGTATCAAAAACCATGGACCTTAATATGTGGTCAACATTGTTTAGCTTGGTTATTATCCAAACGATTTGATGTTTAATAAATGTTTTATTGATATTGTTATCTTTTATTGCTATGTTTCATTATTATTATTATTATTATTTTTATTATAAATATTATTATTATGTGTTTAATTAAAGATAAGCTAATGCATGATCATCACATGATAAGTGCGTGATCACAAAGACAGTGCATGATAAGTGCGTGATCATCACATGATAAGTGCATGCATTCACACTGAAGACTGAATAAAGAAAACACATACAAACAAAAGTATGTATGTGATTTACAAAGAACGCATGCATACACACTCAAAACAGAATAAAGAAAACACATACAAACAAAAGTATGTATATGATTTACAAAGAACGCATGCATACACACTCAAAACAGAATAAAGAAAACACATACAAACAAAAGTATGCATGTGTTTTACAAAGAAAGCATGCCTACACGGTATAGATTGCATGCGTAAAAATCTCTCACCTTTATGTGTGTATTGCTAAAATATGATTGGCTAAATCCTGAAAATATTATTCTCTTTATAAACATTGACAAATGTAGAATTTGTCACAATTATTTCAAAGATTTCTGAAGCGCTATTTTCAAAAATTTTCAAAAAATGAACAATAATATTTTAAGAAGTATTCTCGAAAATGAAACTGGTAAGGATTTTTTATTAATTTTTAATTTTATTATTATATTTTTCTAGATTGGTATACATTAACAGAAATACAAGATCAGTTAGATCGTGAAAATGATGTTATTATTATCGAAGATGATGGTAAATTTTAATTTTATATGTGTTTTATTTATAAATTATTTTAGAAGTTATTTTAATCGAAGATACAATTGTTATCAGCGATAGCGAAGACGATATTATCGAAGATGGTAAATTTTAATTTAATTTATATTATATATTTAAAAAAAAACATTTTAGTTGATTTGGATGCAGATGCTCATCATAGTGCCCTCGTTTCTGAGGAAGACAATTCTCATCATAATGCCACCGTTTCTGGAGATGCCCCAATTTCTGGGGAAGAAAATGCTCATCATAATGCCACCGTTTCTGGAGATGCCCCCGTTACTGGGGAAGATATGGAGGACCTCTCTTCTATAGAGGATGATGATTCGTCGGAATCAGGAGATAAATGTTAGTTTTTTATTTATTTTTATTTATTTTTATTTATCGAAATTAAGTTAATGATATTTGAAGTATTATTAAAATAATACATCAAATATCAATAATTTATAATAATTTATAATAAATTTATAATAAGGATCTATTTATTTCAAAAGTTTTATGATAAATATATTTTTAAATTGATGAAATTTAAAGTATTATTTTAATAATACTTCAAATATCATTAATTTATAATATATTTAAAAAAAAGTATTATTACTGAAACATATATTAACATAATAAATTATAAACAAATATAGTTGAACAAATAGTTTTTGAATTATATAGGCATTTTTTATTATAGATCTTACGTAATTGAATTATATATGAATTATATAGGAATTATTTTAATAGATATTTTATATCATATTTAATAGTTTGCAGTGAGCATGCAAATATTATTAGTTACTTTATATAGGTTTTTAATTTATTATTTTTATTAGGCACTTTTTATCCGAGATATTGCATCTCATCATTGAAACATAATGAAAGTTGACATGAAGAAATGAAAAAATATTACCGCCATAGATTTAATGGCATCAACTTTTTAATCTGCGCCATATGCAAAACATCCCAAAACATTAAATATAAAGAATTTTATAGGGAACATGAGGTTCATTTAAATTCTTTCAAGTCGAGTAAAATAAATATGTTTAAGAAAATTAATAAAAATAACGTCGATATTTTGAATATACTACAAAATAAAAAAACATCAAATAAAAAGAATAAAAGACCTGCTGCACCTATTAAAATTAATATCCCAAATAAAATAATTTAAAAAGAAGTCATCGAAATCAGTGATGATGATGACTCTAATATTATAAATAATCTAAATATTGAAAATATTATAAATAATATAACTATTATAAATAATGAAAATACTATAAATAATGAAAATATTATAAATAATATACCTATTATAATTAATGAAAATACTATACCTACTATAAATAATGAAAATATTATAAGTAATATACCTATTATAAAAAATATTATACAATTCGGAGGTTCTGTATTAGAGAATGAGCCGAACATTTCAGTAAATTTAAATGGCGCTATCAAAACTTTACGTTTTGATATATCTAACGCGCAACTAATTACAGTAACTTTAACTGAGCGAATCAGTAATAAATTAATTTTTGAGATAAATAAAATGGGGAGCGTTAAAATTCAATTCGCGATATTAATTAAATTTGAAAAAGATGGCGAGATCCGTGACAATTATTTTTCAAATAATGCGGAGACATTTTCAGATAACTTTTTAAGTGAAGGGGTTAATAAGCTTAATGAAAAAATAGAACAATTCACCCATTTAGGCAGTGGATGGCGTGTTATTAATATTATGGAAATTCACTTTATTTTAACAAAATATGCTCCTATTAATCGTTTGTCTGGACATAAATATATTAAAACCCCTTCTGCATTGAAAAATAAAGGAGCCATAGTAAATATAAAAAACAATGACGACAAGTGCTTCCTTTACTCTATTCTTTATTTATTAAAGAAAGATATAATTGGTGAAAACCCCCAAAGAGTCTCTAAATATACCGAGTTTTTAGACCAATTAGAGTACGATGAGATCACGGATTGTCCCATGAAATTAATAAACATCCCAAAGTTCGAAAAGAAAAATTCGACTTTAAAATTAGCAATAAATGTGTTTTCGTACACACCAACTGTTATAATTGATGAGGTTCCAGATAATTATGTCTTTCACCATCCTCATTTAAGTTTGATCCATAGAAGCAAAGTCACTGACGGAAACCCTATTTATTTATTACTACTTGAAAAAAATGATAGATATCATTATACCGCTGTGACCAATATCAACTGGTTAATGAATTGCCATCAAAACCCTGACTGTAACATTCAAATTAGATGTCGTTGGTGTCCACATTGCCTTAATGGGTTTAGATTAGATAATGCATTCAATACACATGTTGCATTATGCGCCAAAAATCAGACTGGCACAACCCTATACACGCTCCCCGAAAATAAAAATTTAGAATTACTAAATTATTCTAAACATATCACCTCACCTTTTGTGATTTATGCCGATTTTGAATCGGTTTTACCTCCTGATGATAGACATCATCAAATTCATATGCCTATTGCAGCAGGCCTTTTATTAATTAATAATTATACTAACACAAAATCATATTATTACTTTTACGGACTTGATTGCATTCCTGATTTTCTTAAGAAAATTGAGGAAATTGCAACTGAAATTGTTATTCCGTACTATGATTCGGAAGGTGATAAATTGATAGGGCCTATGTCTTTCAGTGAGGTTCGACAGTTTAAATCTTGTCGAACCTGTTATTTATGTAAAAAACCGATTGTAAATCCGGTTAGAGATCATTGCCATTTTACTGGTAATTATCTAGAGGCAGCTTGCCGAAAATGTAATATAGCTCGTAGGATATATCGGTTACTACCTATAGTCTTTCATAATTTAAGAGGGTATGACCTTCACCATATTTTAAAATATGGTCTCGATAGCTTTCCTTCATGGAATTTAGATATCATACCGACCTCTACAGAAAAATTTATTTCATTAATTGTTCACATTAACAAATTGGCTGTTCGCTTTATCAACAGTATGCAATTTGTTAATTGTTCGTTAGCTAAGGATGTGAAAACGCTAATTTCTCTTCCATTGACTTCGTCTGTCTTTCAAGGTTCTATAGTCGACTGTAAAGGTATTTTTCCGTATAATTTTGCTGTTTCGGAGGAAGTTCTTGAGACTACTTATGAGTTGCCTCCAATTTGGGAGGGCGTAAGTGAAGATGAGTACGATAGGGCACAACTAATCTGGACGCAGCAAAACTGTAGGACTTTGCGTGATTATATGTTAATTTACCTTAAACTTGATGTATTCCTCCTTGCGGACTATTTTCAACAATTCCGTGCCAAGGCTATTGTTTACAATGGTCTTGAACCTCTAAACTTTTATGGTATTCCGGGTATGTCATGGGCTTCAGCGCTTATGACATTAACGGAACCCATTGAACTTTTACAGGACATGGAAATGTTCAATTTTTACGAAGGTGGAATATGGGGTGGGTTAACATTTGTTAACAAACATTACATTTCTGCTTCGGAGGATACAGAATTATTGTACATAGATATAAATAATCTGTATGGTTGGGCTCTCAGCCAAAGTCTTCCTTACGCTGATTTTACTTGGGTGTATGATGGTTTGGATGAAGTTTTGAATGAATGTGCGAATGTTGTGGATATTGAAATCCTTCCATATGGATATACTATGGAAGTTGATATCGAGATTCCAGATAATTTACATGATTTTCTAAATGACTTTCCGATTGGACCGGAAAAGATGTGCCCACCAAATTCAAAAGTTGAGAAGTTAATGCTAACGCATTATCCTAAGAAGAACTATGTTCTTCATTGGAGGCTTCTCAGGCTTTATCTTTTTCTCGGGGCTAAGGTTACACATATACATAGAGCTATTAAATACAAGCAAGCTCCTATTTTTAAACATTATATCGATAAAAACACTAACTTGCGTGCAAATGCAGTTAGTGAATTATATAGAGATTTATTTAAATTGTATAACAACAGTCTGTATGGTAAATCTGTTGAGAACCTTAAAAAGAGGATGAATTTGCGATTATGTAATTCAGCTGAAAAGTTAATTACATATTCGTCAAAACCGGCATTTAGAAAAACAATAGAGATTACTGATGATCTTTTTGCCGCTCATCTTAATAAGGACTCAATATGTTTGGATAGACCTAGTTATATTGGTCAATCAGTTCTAGATTTATCCAAACTACGGATGTACCAGTTACAGTATGTTGAGTTACAAAAATATCGTGATATTTATAATTGTGATATCAATCTAGTAGCGGGTGATACAGATAGCTTCTTTTTGGAGATAAAAAATTTAAAATTAGAAATTTTATTAAAAGCTATGATTTCGGATGATCTGTTAGATACATCAAATTATGATCCTTCTCATCCTTTATATTCTAGACGACTTGACTCGGTTATTGGCAAGTTCAAGGATGAGAGTAAAGGGTTAGGATATAGCGAGTGGGTTTTCTTGCGCCCTAAATGTTAAATCTTGCTAGGAAATAAATCAACAATGCGAGCTAAGGGTGTAAAATTACCGGGTACCGACATTAAACACCAATCATATTTGAATTGTTATAATAACAATACTATTATGTCGGTACCTCAAACTAGGATAGGAACCCGAAATCACCAGTTGTTCACTTTTAAAAATTCTAAAATAGCATTAAATAATCATGACGATAAGAGAGCTTGGGTAGGGAAAAACTCGAGTTTTGCATATGGTCATTATAGAGAGGTTGATGTCCTTGATGTTGGCGGTAATATAATAATGCCTGAAACCGATCCAGCAGTTCGCAATCAGCAATTTGATGAGATATTTGACAATGTTATTGATATTTATTAACTTGTAAATATTCGAAAAATAAAAATTGTAAAAATTTCTCTTTGGTATTTTCATTTGTTATAATTTATTTATTTTTTATTTATTTTTATTTATTTATAATATTTTCATAATCAAATGCCAAGCGTAAAGAAACGTGAAATAAAACTTTATATTTGTTTAATTGTATTATTAATAATTGATTTATTTTTTATGAAGTTGTTGTTTTTTATATATAGTTGTTTTTATATAGATGTTTTTTATATAGTTGTTTTTATGTATTTGTTTTATTATATATATATATATATATATATATATATATATATATGTATTAGTAATAAAAAGTAATAAAAATAATGATAATAATATTTATAATAATAATAAATAAAAATAATAATAATAAAAAGAATAATAAATAAAACTTATAATAAAAATTAAAACATGTAATAAAAATTAAAACATGTAATAATAATAAAATTAATAATAATAATAATAATAATAATAATAATAATAAAAATAATAATAAATAATAATAATAATAATAATAATAATAAATAATAATAATAATAATAATAAAAAATAATAATAATAAAAATAATAATAAAAAAATAATAAAAATAATAATAATAATAATAATAATAATAATAAAAAAATAATAAATAATAATAATAATAAGTAATAATAAGTAATAATAATAATAATAAAATAATTGACTTGATTAAAACAAACAATTTAATTTAATAATAATATAATTTAAAAATAAAAAATATTATTGACTTGATTATGTTGGGCTCAGAGCCACAATGTAAACAAAATAAAAATAAAAAATTAAAGTTAAAGAGCAGAAGTAATGGAAGGAATCACTGTACATAAACATGCACCGCACCAAGATATTAAAAATCAATAAATAACATAATAATTAAAACAAAATAAAAATATAACAAAAAGAAAATAAAACAAATAATTAATTAAAATTCGAAAATGCCTACAGACGCAAAAAGAAAACATAAAGAAATAAATAAACTGCCAAAACCTTGCAAAATAAGGTTTGGAAAAAACACAGGCAGAAGTGGCGACCAGAAAAACAAAATAAAGGGCTAAAAATAATATTATCAGAAAACAATAATAAAAGTAAAACTCAAACATAAAATAAATTATATATCAAAAAATTAAGAAAAATATACGAAAAATAATAAAAATAAATTTAAAATAATAAAACAATTAAAAAGCCCTAAAAATGGCGAAAAACCGCCTATTGGTCGCACACATGCACGAAAAAACTATAAATACAGTGATGAATTTCATTAAATCTAATCTTATGCTTTATTGGAAAAAATTCAATTTATACTCTAAAACTTCGATAAATTAAGTAAGGAGTTTTTCGTTGTTGTCTAATGTCATTGTAAATTTTATGATGCTTTTATTGATTTTTATTAAACCGTTTCGATTTTCCATTTCATTTCACTTATTCATATATATATCTATTTATATGTCCGGACCCTCTAAAATCTTATATTATGTATGGAAATAGATGGTTCATGGGACCGACCGTGTGCCGGTTAGTGGATGAAAACCCTTAGTTGAGCTCGTGGGTCATGCCTCGTGAACCCCTTGGCAGTTCGCAGTCGGTTCCGGCTTTGTGCACGGGACCGCTACGCAGGGCGCCACTGTATATTCGAAGCGGCTGCTGAAAATGTGGCCGGAGCGAATCGTTTAAAATCTCGGGAAGAGCGGAGAACTTCAGTTAAGGGAAGTTAAGGCGGATCATACACTGATCTAAAACAATTTTTAAATATTCCGGACAAAAGAGTATGAATGAACTGGGCAGCAAGGGGTAGATCTCAGATTAGACTAATGGAAAGAGTTTGGTTTTTATACAGATAGCAGTTAAATTGAACCTTACATAATAGCAAAACAACCTATTACAATCAAAATTATAACAATTACCTTGCCGATAAATGCTTCACAGGAGGGCAGCACGTTTTACCCTTCCACATCTGTTGTCCGCTGAAAATAGGTTAAGATACACCCGTGACTCGATAAGTTGCCTGGTGAAAATTCCATCCATCATGTAAGCAAAATATCCATCGTAAGGGTAGGTAGACGACGAGGCGAATAATATTACAAATTCCACATCCAGTAAGGCGGATACATATATACCACGAAGAGAAAAGAAAATCCAAAATATGCAAATTCTTAACAATTTAGTCAAGGTTCAGTAAGCGGCCATTATACAAAATCATCTGCTAGTTACATCGATCGGAGTACAATTTTCGTATGCCGAAAAATTTTAGTTAAAAATCAATATAATTTATTTAAGTTAAAAATAGGTTTTGTTTTTCTTTCGTTACTTGGAATTTATTCATCCTCGACGCCGGGACATTAGCGAAGAGGAAAGATGTAAGTACCCATTTTCACCCAAGTTAACGTTAAGTGCAAACCCAAATTTCGAACCCCGAAATCTAACTGTAGACACCCGTTACGGTGATTAACCTCGGATACGAATAAGAGTTCCTAACCTGGCAAATAAAAATTCAACACCAGGCTGTTTCAATTGACCTGAAAATTTAATGCGGATTCTTTTGAAACCTATGAATTTCTGATTAAAATCATTTTATGCAGGACAATACTAAAAATAAACTCGGGTTAAGGAAATTTCTAATAACCTTTAAAGTTTGAATCACCTTTAATTTAAATCTAAGAACTATAGCATTTAAAATAGATTTCAGGAAACCAAAACGGTTACTCTGTGTCGACGTAAATTCCGAGAAAAATCACGTTTTCTCGGTTTAGGAGTAGAAGACTGCGGAACTAAACCCCTTAATACTCAGATTAATCGTGGGAACTACAAGTTATCACAACAATTAAATTTATTATGGATCTCTTAAACCCCGACATTAACTGGGAAGCCGTAATACCATGAATCACCAGTAGATAATTACATGAAATCCAGAAATTATGGTATACTCCGAATAGACTTTACTCATATAATGTTAATTGTCAATAGAAAGATAAAAATCGTTAAAACTACCCCCTTATTTGACAATGCGGATTGTAATTAAATATACCGCCGTCACTTCAAGTCGAAATGTTGACTATCCTATTAAATTCATGATTAGTTGGAACTTGGAATTTTATTTATATAAATAAGGTAATGAAGACCATGAACGTATAATTTGCCGTGTAAATGATTTATAATAATATCGCGGGAGATGACGACGACTAGGTCACCAAATAAACCATACTTATGTAGGGCATCGGGGTTTTAGTACGGGAAAGTAGCCCTAAATTACCCCCGATACTCAAATTTTCGATATCACGCAAATTTCCCTTAAAATTTCTCTTTTATTTTTTTTTATTTTTATTATTTTCGTTTGGTTAAATAGTTTTCCTCTTTTCGAATAGCATGTCAAGAAATGAAAATACGAACATTTCGATGAGGATTCCTAGCTTGCCCCCGTCAATCGTGGCAATCCGCCACAAATATGAGGATCTCAAGATGCAGCACCGGGATCTCCAGATGAAGCACGAAAGAGTGAAAGGGACCTGGGCTCCACCAGAAGTCGTCAGGGAGCTCAGGCAGAAGATCTCCCGCCTTACCCAGTCGCGTGACGAATTAATCGTCGAATCACGCGCCCAGCGTCTACTAATCCGAGAGCAGTCAGTGGCGCTACATCAGGCCTACACGGAAACTGAGCTCCGAATCAAGGTCCCGGGGAGTGTTCGGGCAGAGCAGCTTGATATCGTCCCTGCTCACCACCTCCCCAGTACCGAAGGCCAACCCAATCCAACAACGACTACTCCTATCTCGAGTATGAACGTCCCACAATTGCTACCTTCCGGGACTACCGAAAACCGGGCTAACTCTTCTGCCCCTACGGCCCGTCATCGGCCAAATCGAAATAAACGGCGTCGGTATCGTCGCCGACAAGAAGAAGCTCGTCTCCGGGAAGCTCAGTCGATGGAAGGGGTGGGCCAACTGGATGACCTACCACCTCCTTACCAAGAGTTCGAAAACTCTGGGATGGACCCAGATATCCGTTACGCTCCACGGATCTTATTCTCCTCTCCCCCAGCTTCCATCCACATCAACTTGGTGGATGAGGAGAACGAATCACATCCACTGATTCGCTCCCTAAGTGACCTCGAGTTGGATCTTGAGGAGATCGCTATCCTCACGGGAGAGGTGCCCAATATCGGCCCCCGAGGCGAAATAGCTGGACCGTCGTCGCGAAGAGACGAGGATCCTCGAGGCGACCCTCCGTACTACAGACCACCTAAGAGGAGATGCCTCCCACCGATATGGATGCAGAAGAAAACTAACTCCTAACGAATTTTCTCATCCGATTGGTTGATGCAACATTGGCGAACATTTGGGTTGCTTATTCCATTTTGTTTCTGTCGTCGCTTAGTGTTCATTTTCTATTAAACATTATTTTGGCTTAATTTTCATTAAATATTAGTAAATCTAATTTCTATTATTTTCTATCATTCGAAAATTGGAGTATCAAGGGCGAGAACAATTATAAAGGCGCGTGGACACAGGAGTAATGTTTTTCCATGATTTTCCTCACTGAAATGAAGGGCAGTTCCGAGAATTAAAAGAGGTTTTAGGAATAGGAGCATAAGTCCTTCTATCGGCAGCTATAATCCGGGAAAAAACGAAGGTCCTTCGGGGAGTAGTGTCAGTAATGGCGCTCACCTGCTCGAATGGCATTCGGCTGTTGTGCACAGTTCCAACGTGATGCCAATCACGGGTGCATAATAGTGAGTAAAATTATGTGGCGTTTGGAGGAGTTACCCCCTAGCGATAGTAAGTGGCAGTACGGGGTCAAACTGACTCAAGGGTCGGGCATCCAACACTCCCCTACGACCAACAATTAAAACAAATAATAATAATATTTATAAAATAATAATAAGAAAATAAATTTAGAAAATATATTCTACTTATAAAAAAAAATAATAAAATAAGTAGTAAATTAAAATTAAAAAATGTTTAAAAATAATATGACCTTGAGAAATTTTGAATGACCTTGAAAAAATATGATGAGTCATCATATGACCTTGAATGGGTCGTGGTCTTTGTTTAAATGACCTTGAATGAGTCATTGTCTTTGTCTTAAAAAATTTTTGTACTTTTGGACTTAAAAAATTTTTCTCTCAGCCGGGGGGAAGGGGTACTGTGCTGGATGTGACATGTGCTGGATGTGACACATCCCACTACTTTTATTCGTTCTCAATTACCTATTTGTTGTTTATTCATTCACGATTATAATATCTTAACCTCAAATTTTAGATGTTTATAGGCACTTTCGTCATTCGATGGAGTTCAAATGTTTGGATGTTGTTTGTTTTTAAAGGCACGAGGCAGAATTGCTCGTTGTATTTTATCCTTATGAAATGGTGAGACCCATTTTATGTGTTATAATTATTTTTAATAAAGTAATTTATATGTTAGTTGACTTATTTTCTTATGTAATTTTTTCTGTATATTTATTCGTGATTACTATTCTATTTTTTAAGCGGAGCTTTCTAGTTTATCTACATGTTATGATCATCCCTATGTTGAATGAGTTCTCGAGTTATTGCGATTTAACCAATTTGATTCTCATTTCTACGCTTTTGTGTTAAACTTTCCTGGTAATCGTGCAAGAAATTATTATACTAATGATTCTATTTGGGTTTTGTGGATTCTACGGTAGTTTGGGTGCATCTTAATCGGTGTTTGCGCGTGGTGAGTTTTATTAATAAATTTATTTCCAAGTTTATCTTTTGATTTTGGAATGTTTGATATATGTTGTCGGCATGATCTAATACGTTTATATTTATCATATGGGTGTACTTTCTGGTCAATTGTGGTGAATATATAATCATTTTGTGGATTGTTACTTCCCATTTTTGTGAGTTAATAGATAATTTTACTGCTAGGGAAGTCGCAGGCTCGATTGTGCTTTCACAGATATAACTTTAGAGGTCGTTTTTAGGGATCTATTTTGAATTCGTCGATACTAGTACATTGGTTTAGTTTTCTCGAGACATCATTAGTATTTTTATAACGATTAACTCTATATATTATTCGCTAATTTAATATTTAAGTCATATCTATACCGGCAAAATACCGTCTTACACGTATTTAGGAATTTTATCTCATTAATTTTTACATGATCGTTACATCGATTTCCACAAGCCCCCTTCCATTTTTAACCACAAGTTGATCCTAAGGTATTCGTGTGTTTATATTAGATTTTAAGAGTGCCCACTGGACTACTCTGTGTGATAATTTTGGCCGATAAGTATAGAAATTTTAGGTCGATTTTTCGGGAGTGAGTGGAAAGGGAATCAGCCAAACACTGGTTCCCGATCCCCTTACCGCCCCTATAAGCGCAAATGATTTGACGTTCGAGCCCATCGTTACTTACGGCGGGTCTCTCACGGGCACGAGCTATTGGCGGATGAACCGCACTTACACCACTTGATAGGGATGTATGATTTTAATTTTTTGCTGGTGTGTGGCTGTGGGCCGGAAAAATTTCGACAGTAGTAAAAACAAATTCATCTTTTCATATCATATAATTGCCCATAATATTCTTTACATAGTTGCATCATTCATATGGCATATTCATTAACATCGTTCATGCTCACTTTTAAAAGTTTCCGATAGTTTCACAAATTTATAATAATAATAACAAAAACTAATTTAATAATTTAGAAGTCAACATTGGTGTCAGAAATGTTTCCCATGAAAGTGGTCACATCCAGATGAAAATACCGATTTTCTTCGACAACATGACAGATGGTTATAACAAGTTAATGTAACACCCGAGCTGGCGTCGATAAAAAATGAAAGAACAAAATATTTTCATCTGCCTACCAGCCTACCACAACGAATTCTCAAAGAATATTCGGATCTACTGGACCCACAAGTCGAACTGCCATATTCAACTTCAAATGAAACAATCCTCAAAGAATCAAAAGGATGGACAACAGAAGTCAACAGCTCAGAGAACTCAAACGTAATTATAAAATAATGAAACCAAACTGAAACCCACAGGCAAGCCAGATCCTTAGATTTTAGGTCATAAATTGCTTGTCAATTCACATCTAACATTTATAGAATCGAATCTGGATCAGATTATTGGTGGTGATTATTTTATCAAAGTGCACGTAGTGGAACAGCCGTAATGGAATTCATCAGGTGGTCATAACGCATTATGTTTGTTACCTTGATAATTTGGGTATGTAATTTTTTATATATAACTGTAAATACAAATATACACTAGGAGTGTTGTGTTTTATTTTATAGAGAATCAGAACTACTACTACTACTACTACTACTACTACTACTACTACTAATAATAATAATAATAATAATAATAATAATAATAATAATAATAATAATAATAATAATAATAATAATAATAATAATAATAATAATAATAATAATAATAATAATAACAATAATAATAATAATAATAATAAAAGTGAAGTTGTATTTGTATTGAGCTAAGTATAACTGGAAAAAGGATTCATACATCGGTTTCAATAGCAGAAAGTTGATTGGTAAAATGAGGATCATGATTAACTTTAAAAACAACCTCTTCTTTTGACTCTTGACTATTTTGATTAATGGAAGAAGTAAAAATTTCTTGTTTCAATAAATCTGAGTATTTTAATGAATGGTTGTCATTTTCCATTTCACGATGATAAAAATAGTTAAAATTGGAAACGATAACTGGAACTGGTAACGCAATGGTGAGAACTCCTGCAATAGCACAAAGACTACCAATTAATTTACCGAAAACTGTTACTGGCATCATGTCGCCATAACCAACTGTGGTCATAGTCACTACTGCCCACCAAAAACCATCCGGTATACTTCGGAAAAGAGATGTCTCAGTGTCAGCTTCCACAAAATAGACGGCACTACTGAAAAGTATAACACAAATCAATAAGAAAAAAGTGAGCATAGTCAACTCTTCAACACTAGCTCTTAGGGTTTGTCCAAGAATTTGTAAGCCTTTGGAATGACGAGATAATTTAAAAATTCTAAACACCCTTACTAATCGGATGATTCTCAAAATTGCTAATGAGGTTGTTGCTTGATTTTGAGTTACACCCTCAGTAGAAATGATAGTTCCAAGTGTTATAAAATATGGGAATATTGATACTAAATCAATCATGTTCATTACATTTTTCAGAAAATCTAATTTTAACGGTGATGACGCAAACCGAATCAGTAGCTCTAGAGTAAACCAAATAATACAAATACTTTCAATCATAAAAAATGGTTCTCCAAATTCTGGTGTATCGTCTTCAACAATTTGCATTTCTGAAGAATTTGTTGCGAAAATAGGCACGTAGACAATCTGATAATGCTTGAATCTAGGAAGAGTTTCCACACAAAACACAACAATAGAAAGTATAATAACTAAAACTGATATAATCGCTACAAATTTCGCCATAATTGAACTTTCAGGATACTCAATTAGCAGCCAAACCTTTCTTTGGAAACTGTGCTTCGGCAAAACCTTTTCTTCTTCTTTTACATATCCTTCATCAATTTTAAATCTTTCAAAAACTTCTTCTCCTAATTCAAAGAATCTGATTTCTTCAGCAAACACGTCGAAAGGCACATTATTTGGTCGCCGAAGTACACCACCACTTTGATAATAATGAAGAATACCATCAAAACTTGAGCGATTTCTATCAAAAAAGTATTCATTTCTTGTTGAATCATAGTACATATTTCTTTTAATTGAATCTCCAAGTAAAGTATCTGGAAACTTCGTTAAAGTATCTAGAAATGTTTCATATTTTAAGCCACTGATATTAATGATGACTTTCTGACGACTGTAATAATTTAGAGTTGTATCCAAAAGCGAATAAACATCATAAGAATCTTTATGCGGTTGATTTTGACTAAAAACAAAAAAAATTGTACACTTAACCAAATGAAAAAATACTTAAACAAATAAAGATGAAAATTAAGGTTTTACTCGTTAAAATTTAGCAAAAACTTACCTCATATGATCTGTAATTACTTTCAAAGTCAGAAAACTATAAATGAAGCACATTTATGTAAAACCACAGTGATCAAACCTTGAGTCGCCTCAGACCTTACATAATTGGACATTTGTAAAAAATAATTTTTGTCAAATTATACAACTTTTAATTATACAAGTTAACTGTATTGGTTACGTTGCGCTATATAGTAGTTATATTAAATTTAAGTATATACCTACTATGGCAGGACTACGAAACGTAAAATATATTATTTCCAAGTTCAATCTGCTATAAGTAGGAAATTGTGTACACTATCTAATGTAGACACACATACTTGTTAGTGGTATTACAGTCAGATTCTGGATATAACTGTAACCATTAAAATTAAAAATGAAATTGCACACACCTATAAATTATTTAGACGTTGGTGTATTACCAAAATATATATAGAACTTCAAATTGTAATGATATATAAATTATCTACTAATAGCAGATTTGATTTGGAAATGGTATATTATACACTCGTTGTCAATTATTACGGTCGACTGAGACAATAATCCACATAATGTAAATGATTGTTAAACGATATATTTCATAATAATTTCTCAAACGAAACCTATGAAATTATACCTGGTATTTCAGAGGATTTAGTTAATCTAATAAAAAACAATTAGTTAGTTTTAATTGATAACGTAGAACATTTTTGTGCATGCGGATTTAATTTTTTGTTCCTGAATGCTTTATTATCATTGGAATTGTTTGTGAAGTCTGGTTGTCCTCATACCTTATACATTATGACTGCATGCATTTTATGTGTATTCATGGATTGTTATCATTTTATTATTTTTTATGTGAATGACCTTTTCTATTATGCTACCTGTAGGTAGAGTTCTATCGTAACTTTATCGAATAACTTTCGGAAATTGTTGAATTATTTTAAAAGATTGTTTAATAACATTGTTTGGTGAATTTAGCTTGGTTGTTTAAAATATGGTTTTGGAATCTCGCAGTAATTGTCTTGTTTTGTTTTTGAATTATGTGCAACTTTTTCGATTTAAGTACTGTTTTATCACATTCCATCTCTATGATTTGGAGATGAACAAAGCGGAAATTGTCAATTTTAAATTATTTAAAAACATTCGAATTTAAAATATTTTTAAAAAATTTGGAAAATGGTGATAGATTACGAAAACTATTGAAATGTAGTTTAAAACCATCGAATAAACAATTTATAATTGAAATATTAAATTCCTAATATTAACTTACATAATAATTTGAAATGACTTTTACATAGGATATTGATGATTAAATCATAATCTAATACATGGGTGGCCAACCCAAAAGATCTTGCATGCCACTTTGGAAATGCATCCTAACTCCGCGGGCCGCATATAAAAATATATATCTAATAATGAATTTAAATACACTAGACTTATTTCGTGTTTACTATTATTCTTACATGTAAAGTTTAAAGTTTAAACATGGATAATATAATAATAATAATGCTAAACGTACATTGCAAAGAAATATATAGCACTAATTTTTAATGAGTAAAAGTTAGGTATAATATAAAGGAAATAAAAATGAAATCATTAAAAAATATTTATTTTAAAATTTATAATTTAAATATGAATTTGAAGTACATGTATATTAAAACAAGTGCACTAATTTTTAAAATAAATAAAATGCTTTATTGTTTTACAAGCAAATACAATTTGAAATCTCTTAAAAAGTATTAAAAATGGTATAATTAATAAATTTTATTTTGACTACAAAATACAAAAACAGCTTACTAAAAAAATAATCATAAAAAACAAATTATATTATTGCTAGAAATTGCTGTCGTTAAATTAATTAAAATGAATTTATATTATTATACTTATTAAATGTTTGTTTATTGATATAATTAAAATGTTTAAAATACATTGACCATTATAAAATAAATATATTTTGTAAAGGTGTGATTAATCTCGAGGGCAGCATGCTGCCCATGGGTTGGCTATCCCTGGTCTAATACAATCAACATTCAATCAACGAATTTTATTGAGATTATTTAATTATCTCATTAAATTATAACTAATATATAATTATTGCCTACAGCATTCGATACACATTTTGATAACAGATCGATGATGTGTATAATTTCCTTGAAATGTATTTCGTTTATAAATGTTTTTTTAAAAATGGGGTATCATTTCCGTGATATTTTGATAAAAGTAAAATATTTTAGGTTTCAGAAATTGATTAAAAAAATCGAGGAAAGTCGTGGAGTGTGAAGACAATTACTGCAATCACATAAAAAATTTGAATAAATAATTTTTGAATATAACATTTTCTAAGAACTTTAAAAATCTATATTTAAATAAAAACTTAATAAATTTCAGGTTTTTGAAAAAAAGTTATAATTGACATGAAATTCATAAATACGAAAGTTTTATTTTTAAAAAGTATTAAACACTAAAAATTTTTAAAAAGTAAATTTAATGAAAAATATAGTTTTTACTTAATGCTTACCCATAATATTTTCTTTGTATAACAGAATTTATGATACTTGGTTTACCATAGATTTTGTTAAATTCCTGGGCATATGCATTTGTTATTATATTGTATGTATGTTGTTTTGCTAATTCAATAAATGCTAACGGCTAATTTAATAATTTTAAATTGACAAATGATAATTTAATAATTGCAAAATTTCAAAGTAATTAATTAAAATATTGTTGATGACATTAATCGTTTCAGTATGAAACCAAAACCCAATCCTGATAGGATAAACAATGATCAGTCAAGTGGTGGTAAAATAATTAAAATACATTGTTTTGTCAAGTGAATGATGGAAAAATAGTTGATACGGCTCTCAGAGAGATATGATTAATGTTACAGTATACATATATAAACCGAGACCAACTTGACTAAATTTGCCAAAAGTAATTGAAAAACAATTTATAAAACACGATTGAGAGAAAACGCCTAGTGATTCAAACCAATCAGGTTACAAGTGTTTTATATTGTGGAATAAACTGCTCATAGAAGCAAATTATAATTGTTTATTGAATTGAACAAATAAATTTTATTGTTGGTTATTGAATTGAAAAGTGAATTTGATTTAATTATATTGTTCAAAATAAAATTTACGAAAAGTTTCCAAAACTAAATCAAATTAAATATAAATTTATAAAAGAATCATATTAAGTTATTTAAAATTAAAGTTTACAAATGGGATAATATCACTATTGTTATTCTGATTAAAACAATTTATTCATTCAATATTAGTTGAATATTATTTGAAGAACTCATAATAACATTTTAAATCTATGGGAGCTCATGAGTCCTTATAAATGTTTGAATGGTTAAAAATTACAAGATGGATATATTGAGTCGGTCCATATCTCAAATCAAAGTAAAAACCTATTTGGAACTGTTATCAATTATACAACAATAAGCAAATTTTATTTATATTATGAAAAAAACTGTACATGGAAATGAATATGAAAATTTATATTCAGTAATCTGTCAGAATATTAATAAAATATTAGCAGAAAATATCTATTGATCTGGCTTCTCGTGTTCAGTAGTAAATTCATGAAACCCCAACAAATATTAATTCTTTATTAAATCACATCTAAAATACTCTTCGTTCGATTAATTTTATGATAAACTCTGCAGTAGAAACTCTTTGGCTTATTTCACTTTTCTCAATTTATTTTCTAATCAGTACAGTAGTAAATTCATATTATCATAGTTTACATAGTTCAATGAAAAATTACTCTATTGAAGTATTTTGAGCGATACATTTTATTAACACAAATTAATAATTCTAATGAAATTACCTCAACGAAATATGTTGTTTTACGAAGTATTAATTTACGTGTTAACAATCAATACTATTATACAATAGTGTAAAATTGATTACAACATTTATACAGATTGATTCCCATACACTATATCACCTTATTTGGGTGACTTTCCGCTACTTGATGTTATGATCTCTTAATTTGTAATACCTGAGATTCTCTCATGATTTACGGGTTTGTTTTTAATAATTATTAAGATTAATTAGTTAATTAGATTTTTGGTTCCTACTACTTCTATGTACATTTCATCATTTCAAAATTATTTTATATTTCTTCAACTTTCCATTTGCTAATGGTTAATACTTTTCCCTTCATCGAAAAATATTCATTTTTACATTTTTTTTAATTAAATTAATTCTTAATTAATTTCTAACAGTTTCGATTTTTTCCATTTTATTTTATCTATTTTGGTTTTGTATTTTTTGACCAAATTTATAGTTTCACATGTAATAAAATATAATGAAAATTTTCAAAACAATGAAAGGAAAAGCCATATAAAGTTATTTAGATGTAAAAAAAAGGTTAACTGAAGAAATGATTTTAATTTTGATTGTTAATACTATGAAAATTAAAAATATCGTTGACATCAAGATTTGGTCTAAAATTTATTTTAATAATGATTTTAAAAGATAGTTTTTGTAGTAAAATGCGAAACTAATTTCAGAATTTTTATTCTATTAAATGTAAATATAAAATATTCATATACGTGAACTTACTATAATTCGATAATGTTGAATCTAATAAATTTAAACAAGTGAATTAATTTTTAAATAACAATTATAGTATTTAATAACAGTATAATTATACTTGTCTTAAACATTCAATTTTTAGAATTATAAAGAATTATTTATTTAACAAATTTCCACAAAAATGTGCACTGTCAGCAGATATAATTGACAAATGGAAATTTTGCATCTCTATATTTGTGTATTTGAATATGACTGTCGTTTAGTTCTAGCATTTATTCGTTGAAAAACGTCAGAAAGTCACCTGTTCTGTCATTTATGGCGAATATGTAAATCACTAAATGTGAAGCTTTAAGAAATTATAAACATCTGTGAACTACTTGAATTCTATAGTTCGTAAATCATATCGGAAATTCAGTTTTATTATGAACCGCCATGCATTGTGGATAGTTATACTTATTTCCTGCGTTGCGGCCATGTCTATTAGTCTGAAATAGAATTTTTACCGTTGTTAATTGTGAGAAAATGTAAAAAAATACTAATTATATTATGATAATTTTTTTTTCGAATTATACAATTTTTAGTTCTGAAATAAGTCTTTTAGAATCATTCCGGTTCTAGGTCTTTCCATTAAACGAATTTCAAACAATGCAATATTCAATAAAACAAATTTTATTATCTCCTTGATTCAATTAAATTTTACAAAAACTCAACAATTTATTGTTATACTAAGAGCGAACCCTTTAGCAAATTGTATAAGGGAGAACTTTTAGTTTAATATGTATATCACAGATTTCACAGTTTTTATTGGAGATTAAACAATTTGTATTTAAAAAACTATTCTACAATAGAACATATAAAAAAGAAGAAAAATTGTCATCTTATTAATTTTACTGATGCCAAATATTTATGAAGTTTAATTCATTTAAAAATCTAAAAATATTAAAACATATCACTTGAAAAAGGGTGTGACGAAAATTTGTGAATATCAATAAGACATCTGATAGTCAAACAATAAAATTAAAAAAATTCTTTATTTCATTGCAAAATGAAAAGCAGAGGTGAAAACTAGAAAAAGTTCTTTCAATATTTATGTATGTTTATATTCAAAAAATAAAGTCTTTTTACATTGGTTATAGGTTTTTCAATGTAGAATTTTTCTTACTTTATGGATCTTAACATTTTATTTCTATAATTGAATTTGATTTTAAAAAAATATTTTAAATCTTTATTTATATTTATAAATTCTAACTGTTGATAATTTTTTTATTTAAAGTTTGAGGGGCTCTGCGAAAAAATACAATTGACCTTGCAATTATAGGATCCGACCCTGGCAGCAGAATATAATATTTTTATTTATTCGGAGATTTGGAAATCTAGCTCGATATACCCAACTAATTAATGTGAGTACTATATGTAAAATTAAAGGAAAACTTTAAAAAAATGCCAGTTACAGTCATTGTTTAAGTATCAAAATTTAAAGTTTTAAAAAGTATTCATTTGGCCAAAATTATAATATTTATTCATGATTATAATTTAAATACTACTTTAAAAAACTAATATAAAAACAAATATTTGAATAAAGATTGGAAAATTAAATTGACTTATTTAATCCTCTTTCTTACAGGGATAATTTTTATTCAATTTACTTGAACGGAAATAACGAAAACTATTGATGAAGAAGAGCCTAACTTCCTCAATTCTAACTTTTTGTATTTTTAAGACTTTATTTTTTTAGAGAATACAGCATGTTCATTTCAATTTACAAAATGACTCAATACATAATAAAAAAGATCATTGAAAACAGCTTCAAAAAAGGAAAAATATTGTACATTGCATAAATAAAAATTTCAAACAAGTAAATAATAAGATAAGCACTTGCTGCAATGTATATATTTTATGAAAAAAATTTCGATTGTAAAACAATCCTTATCAATCACTATAATCGAAAATGTAATATATACAGTTAAGCAAGTGCTTATCTTATCATTTACTTGTTTGAGAAAGCGAATAGTTATGGAGAATAATATTTGATATTTTGTAAAAGTGGATGAAAATCAAAACCTGAGGTTAATTTCATAATTGTAACCTTTCAAAATTAGATATTAATAAATTGTATAATTAAACGACAAATTTCAGATATGATGTGTTTATAAGATAAGGAAAACGTAGAATTTTTATGATGAAATACCCGGATCTTTTGTTCCTATGTCAACTGCGAAGGAAAATAATGAATGTAATAACTAACAAAATTGACTAGCAAGCCAATATTTGGATGTCAACATTGGAATATTAAGATGTTATAGTAGAGTAGTATAATGATCACATATAAAAAACCATGAAACAAAAGTGTTACAACAGAGTACAGAAATCAAATTAATTTTCTTATCATTTGACGAACGTTGTAAAGAAAGCTTATGAGGTAAAAAAAGATTTATTCATAATTGACCTGAAATTCATAATATAAGACATTTAAATTTAAAAAAACTATTATTAATATTAAAAAAATAAAAACATTTAAAAAACTATAAAAATGTAAATTTAATGAAAAATATGACTTTTAACTTACATCTTATCTATAATATTTGTCATTGTTGTTGATAATTTATAAAAGTTGGTGTATACTTAGTGAAATCAATGCAGCTATAAAATATATGAGTAAAAATCAAATCAAATTGTAGTTGAAAAAATCGAAGTTTTTTCTTGAGAGGTGTTAAGTATTTTTGTCTAATGCTATACAACTCCTTACCAAGAAAAGGAAGCGCTCAAAATATATTTAAAGGGAATATTATTGGCTGGTTCAAAATACATTTAAAGGGAATATTATCAAAAAATATTACACACGAATTACAATTATGATTTTGAACCAGCCAAAACAAATCGATTAATATTATATTTTTCAAATGATTTCTTTTTTATTAATTATGTAAATAAAATGTATTTAAATGTCAGATATTACAAAATTGAAATTATAGTACACATTTGAAAACAAGTATAATTGACGGGATCAAATTTTGCCATTACATTAAATTTTCTTTTCAACTTAATCAGTATATAATATTTTTTAATTCCTATTTTTATACGCAGGTAAACATAACTTTTTTGGATAAGTCTAAATTTTAAACAATTAATTTTAAATAAAATATACGCTCAAAGAAGATTAAAGTAGATATGAGGTCATTCATCATCCTCCACATAGCCAGAATTCGATCCCTTCTGATTATTGTCTGTTTATTGAATTGTAAAAGATGCTCAGAGGATAACATTTCATGGATGTAGACAGTTTACATGAAGAACATTTTTGAATGGTTTTACTATGGTGCATTTGAGGCCTTACCTGAAAGTTGGGAAAAAGGTTTTGAAACCAATGTTATTTGGTGTGAGTAGTGATGTTATACTTATGAAAAAGTTTTCTGTTAGTTTTCAACTGCGGTCGACCGGAAACCTTTTGGATGCACCCGGTTATGTCTGGTTACATAATAGTGTATTCACTATAAAAATGATAAATTTAGTAATTTGAAACATTAGTAAATATAATGTAATTAAAGAGAAATAGTCAGCGTTTAGCTAGGGACGGAGGTGTATAATTAAAATAAAACGCAACGAAATCTCACATTTATTTTTCGTCATAGTTGTCAAATGTCAAAAGTGCTATAATCTCTCAATAGAGTAATTTCTACATCTGCGTATTTTGCATACATGGTGTGCAGAAATTACTAGTCTGTGACGTAAGTATTAAATCAACTTCGTCTTATATAAAAGACATTTGTATTCTTAATAAATCGTTGAAAGCTTCTTCCTTTTATTAGTTTCTTTTTAGGCACATATTTTAATATGCATAATAAAAAATCATGAGTATTACGTAAAATATAATGTAGAAATATATACTTACTGCGTTTAAACTGAACTATGTAACAAAAATAGTGATCAACTGAATCTCAAAACTAAAATTTGTAATTTAACAATGATTATCCTAATTAAACGTAAACGTCAATGTTTATAGTTTGTTTTAGTTTCACATTTTTAATTAATTAATTCAATTTTAATTCTAGTATATTTAATTAACAAATTTATAACAAAGACAATTTAATAAAATTAGGCTATAAGTGCTATTATTTAAAGCAATTTATAAATATAAACACGTGTTACCATCCTATTTGTATAAGAGGGAAATGTCGCAAATAAAAATAAACATTTTATAAATGTATATATTATTTAAATAATTGGTAAATGTTAAATCATGTTATTTTTCAAGGAAAACAAAATTGTACATTGACATTTTGTGTTGATGGATTTGTTTTGGATAAATTCCCATTTATTAGTTAAACCAATTTTTGGTTTGAGGAATGTAGAAAATTTCCTAACGGACTGAGAGACGAAAGAATACTCAGGGTATGGCCATAAATTATTCCCAAAATTAGATTATATAAAAAGAATGGGATACAAACAAATTTGTCATAAGTATAAACTGGAAATGGTCAAAGCATGACATCAGATATAAATACCCGAAGCTTAATAGAATGGAAAGAAAACGACGAATTCATTTCAATATATCATTGTGTTACTGAAAACATTTTCCTCAACATTATCTTCTAAGAAAATATTTTTCCAACTATTGAAAATATTGTGCAGAAGTAATTTTGTTGATAATATATTTCAGAATTCGTTTATAGTTTAAATCATTGTTGATCAACCAACGATCGCAGAAAATTTCTGGGAGCCACGTACGGTCAAAAAGGACTGAAAACCAAAAAATCGATACTTAAATTATGAAAAAATTTTTAATTTATTAATGCAGTGTTTCCTAAAACGAGGTACGCGTACTCTTGGGGGTACGAGATGGATTTTTTGGGGGTACGCAGGCCTTTTCAATCTTCTATTATCTAAATATTAAAAGATAAATAAAAAAAATGTAATTAGATTTAAATGTCTTATTAATTTTATTAATACAGAAAAATATAAATATAACCTTGTTTTTTATTTATTGTTTACATTTTTGAATCAATAACATATTTTTAGAAATAAACTAAGTTTAAAAATCAAAGTATAGAGTTTTAATTTTTCATTAATGCTATTAATTTAAAGGTCGTACATTTAAAAAAAATATTAAAAAAAATTTAATAATTATATATAAAATTTTAAAGCAAAGGGGTGCATTAAATAATGAAAATGATCAAGGGGGAACACCAAAAGTTTGGGAACACATAAATATATAAAAAATTAAATCTTTAGTTTATTGGTTTTACAAATAAGGGATAAGTAAGTGACCATTTTGAAAAATATGTTTGACAGTTTACCTTAATATTAACATTTTAACTAAATATTCATTATAAATAAGACTTGATAAATAAAGTAATAGTATACTAAATTAAAAAAACATTCTATTCAAACACTCGTTTTACGATATATGTTGACAGATTCACTGTCATCATCAGATTCAAAACAACAGTAGATTAATTAACATATTTATAACAAACTATTTTTTTATTAAATATTTTAATACATTTTTTGTTTTAACAATTATTTTAAAATTTAATTAAATCAAATAAATTTATAGCTATAATTATAATAAACTTTAAAATCATTTTATTGTCGATAGTGGAATCATTTGTATAAATATAATTTAGATAAATAACTATGTAAGCCAATTGCCATAATATTTATTCATAAAATGAAATATGAAATATTGTAACCTAAACTAGGTCCTAATCACTCATAAACAACACTTTCGCTTTCTGCTTCTTCTTTTATTGATCTTTTCTCTCGCTTAACTGTTTACAAAATATATATTTATTTAAACAAAATTTTCAAATTTAATTAATCAATATTAAAAATTGAATGAAGCATTATTGATAAGGTCATGAGTACGAATGTTTTGAATGCTTTTAAATAGCTTGATTATGTAAAATCGGGATAACTAAAAATATTGTTGTTTGTTTTTAAAAGGTTTAATTTTTAATATTATTTTTATAATATAAAATATGATTTTGAATGTGTAAATGATTTAAATTTTAATTTTTAATATCAATTTAAGAATTTTTATAGTATTGACATTATAAAAAAAACTTTTAAGTAAAACATACTTTTTAAAAGTTAATGTAATATTTTTAAAAACAAAATATGTGAAATTTAAAATATTTAAAAAGTAATACATTTTTCGAACATATATATATATATATATATATATATATATAATCATTATTATTTTGGTTGGTTTTTTACTTGATGATGACAATGAATTTATCAAAATATATCGTAAAACACGTGTTTGAATAGCGATTTCTTTTAATAAATCATTTTCATGTTTATTTAATTATTTATTATGATCAATGTGGTCAAATTTTTTTAAACTGAAAGCCAAACAAAGGATATAAATATTGGGAAATTGTTGGTTATTATGTATCCTACAAAAAATAAAAAATTAAGAAGTTAATTCAATATTATGTATTTTATGAATAATGAAGATTTTTAATAATTTATCATCTTTTAAAACATTACAAAAGTCATTACATGTATACTGGATATTCATTTTCACTTAAGTCACTACTCATATGGCTTCTATGTTTAATCTAGATGTGTTACTGCTGCAGAAGTTATTAATTATCGAGACTGTCACTTCAACTGACACGGTAGCGCATTACAAATTCAACAAGTAACTTATATTTTTTATAGAAATTTGCTTTTTATAAAAGTTTTGGGGTTTGAAAAAATAGGTATAAAATAAAAGGATAATCATAAATAATTAAGTGTGAATCAATAAAACCATTAAATCCAAAATAATAAATAAAAATTAATTAGATAATGGAAAACTGTATAAAATTTAAATTTCGGTAAAAGTGGGTCACAGAAAAATATTGGGTTTAAAAGAGGATAAAAGACTGAAATGGTTTAGAAACACTGATTTAGATCAATAAAAAATTGGGAGGAATTATGAAAGTCAAACTATATAAAATTTATATAATAATTCTTTGATTAATTATTGTTTAACCTGTTAACCGAGTGGGACGCATATATACGTTCAATGTTTTTATAAATTATCTAAAAAATATGTTTCAATGTATTTTAATTAATTGTAAGCATGGATTAAAAAATTTAAAATTAGAAATTAAATGTATTGGACATGACATATAAATGCGTCTTTTTTTTAGTTCATTTAAATAAAACATTGAACAAGGAATAGATATAAATAATATATATTAAAGGAATATGTGGAAAACTAAAGTTAATTAAAAATTAATTAGCTAATGGAAAACTTAACACATAGAAAACCCGAGCTGTCAACCAAGTTATTAAAATCCGGGAAACTTGAGAAATGAGAAAAGCCAAAATTAAAAGGGATTACAGCAATAATAAAAAAATAATAAAGTTTTCCAAACATTAATCAATCCTGTCTAAAAATTAATTTTTCTAAAGGAAATCCATTTACCAGAAATTTGTAAAACTTGGTATCAAATTAGTATAAAAATGAACAAATTTTAAATATTCTAACTGACGATTAAAAATATATCAAAAAATTAAAAGAGTCGTTTGTCTATAACAGTGGTGGACAATCAACGACCCACAGGTCAACTAGTATTTCCAACAAGAACATAGCCATGGAGTGCATCTGGGTCCATTTATACCCAGGCTTTCTATCCGAAATAGTCAAAATTGTAAGGGTTTTTAGACGAAATTTTTTTAATAAAACATTAAATTGAGCCAATAAACTTCTGGAATTTCACAAGGTTTTGATTAATCTAACGGATTGCTAAAAATCTATAATGTGATTCCTCTAACAACCACTGACATTGAACGTTCATTCAGCCAAATAAAACAACTTAAAACCGACGACAGAAACACGACAGGAGAGGAAAGACTAAATGGAATGATGTTTTTGAACATTCATCGTTATATCAAAGTATTGTTTGAAGAATTTATCAACGAGTTTCGCAAAGGAAAACGTCGACTTGAAGTGTGACTTCTGAAGATCAAATAAAATGTTATTGCTGAATTTTGATGTCAGAAACATATTTAGAATTGCTAGGGTCTTTAGGCAACAAAAACATTTTGCACCCCCTTTAGAAATCCTGGCTACGCCACTTTTTTTCAGCAAAATAGATATAATATATAATTATTAATAAGGTTTTTGAATCTATTATAATAAAAAATTTTTTGCTACATATTATTACTAATATTATTGCTGTTTATTTCAAAAGTACTTCAGTGCTTTATTGATTCGATTTCACTTTAAGTGACAGGTGAGTATTTTTTAATTTTCAAATTTATTTTTCATTCAAGTTTTAATTTAATTATTTTATTTTTCATAATTAAAAAGCTTTTTAAGCTCTAGTATATAGTGCTGTTCACAGCTCTACGTAAACGATATTGTATACGCAACTATAGATACAGTGCCCACATCTTATGGATTTCATTTATTAACATTTCCGTTTTCTTGGATATTCCGTTTATTATTAAAGTTTGGGAAAAATTCAAGAAATAAAAAATAAGAATTTTAAAATATTTACCTATAATTGGGAGTATAAAACTCAAGGAATATAATAAGTTATATTTTCTCTTTTTGAAATAATTAAGAAATTATTAAGAAAAAAAGTTAAGGTTAGGGTTTAGTGTTAGGTTTAGGCAGAAGCTTAACTATGGTATGGCAGGCATGGCACGTGCCATGGGCACCAACTGGAAAAATAAAGCGTTCAGAAAAATTTGAAGCCCCAAACAATTACTTAATTTTATTGTTCAGTATGGAGATGAAAACGTTTTTCCCAATATGCGTATAGCAGGGGTCGGCAAATGGTCGATCGCAATCGACTAGTAGATCATGAACGATTTCGACGTCCATCGTGGAGTACTTGAAGAATTTTTTTTATGTATATACAAATATTTTTTTGTGCATTTAAAATTTTTCTGGCTATATATTTTTTTTAAATTTCAAATTTTTCAAAAAGTTACATTACCATATGAAGAAACTATTGGATAAAAAAATATTCCATTCATCACATTAATTGTTTTAATAAATATTATATTTCTGTATCTTTTTTAAAATATGAGGTCGATCTTGAAGACGCATGATTTTAAAAATGTAGCTCTGGCCATGGAAAAGTTTGCCGACCCCTGGCGTAAAGCATGGAAAATATTGCTGACAATCGCGGTTTCTATTGCCAGTTGCGAAATTAAAATTGATACATCCATATTTGAGAGCCTCGATGGGCCAAATTCGATTATGTGATCTTGCTTTACTTAGCATAGAACGAGAAATGACCGAAGAAATTGACTTTGATAATGTAATTAAACAATTTGTGTCAGCTAAAGCAAGAAAGATAAATTTGTAATAAAGAGTTAAAAGATTTAACTTGTGTGATTTTTCCACTCAATTCTAAAGTAATTTTTTAGAAAATAAAACGTAAGTAACCTATCGTCGGAGATGGGCGCAAGATCGGTGTTTGCCATAGGCGTCATTTACCCTAGGTACGCCACTGTTCATAACCCACTACTTTCAAAGATTTGTGTAGTGATTGAAATAAAAATCGATTAGGGGTTAGAACTATTTGCGATAATATTAAAAAAATGATTTAATTTATTAATCAATCCACTAGAAAAAAAATAATCACAATACATTTGAATAGTTTAAATCATGAGTTTCCAAACTTTGTCGACCACCGCCAATTTTTCAAGACAAAAATTTTTAACTTCGCAAGTAGTAACATATACCACATAAAATATAACTCCCTCCTAGAAAAAATAGATCAAAAAGTATATCAAATTCGTTCTAAGATCAATATAAAGTCATAAAATAGGTCAAGGTCAATTTTAGGTCAAATGAGGTTATACTAAGGTCAAATTAAGTAGACCAGATATTAAATTTTATTTTATATTAAGTAGGTCAGATATTAAATTTTATTTTAATTTAAGTTAACTTAATAAAAAATTACAAATCTCAAACTATGTTTTAACCGCAGAATGTATCAAGAATATATTTATGATGATATCAGCAATATATATAACAATTTTAAATCAATTTACAATTTAAAATCCAATTCATTTTTTAAAGATTCTATTTCCGTCATAGGTTTTATTAATTACAATTTAAGAAAAGTTCTAACATTTAAATAATAAAACAACAAACAATTCTACATTTCTTAACTCTTAGAATTTTCTCTACATCATCAACCTCTCAATTCTTATTTGTTGCGTTCCCTTTGAAGAAACAAGTTCGAATTGATGAGGGGATAGAAATCTGATTATTTTATGTGTATTAAAACCTTCTTCCAATCTCAAAGGTACAAATGCTCTTTTTGTCGTGTCATAGTTCTCATACTATCTTGATACTATCTTGTACCTTCTATCAATTATTCTCAGGATATACTTGTTTGCTTCAGGTTGCAATGTAAATTAACACTCTGTTTATAAATTATTTCAAACGTTGGTAATATTTATAGTGACTGTTATTTATACTGAACTCAATTATAGGTCAAAATTTGTTGAGATTGTAAAAAATTTGTCGATGGAATTGAAACTCGTTCGGAATCCTTGTGTTCACAATCAATATAATTAAAGTACTCGATCCTAACAAAATCTTTAATTTTCAATTTTACAAAGTTTCACCGATTTACAACAAACAAGAATCAGGGTAAACATCTAAAGGGTATCACCCTCAATTGTAAGATCAAAAAACAATGTACTTTTCCTTTAATTATCTCCTGTTGCGCCCAGAGGAAATAATTTATCTAACAAAATAATTTACTTCGACCAACTGACCTTTTGTGTTTATTCCTCTCTTACATAGCAGTCTCTCTCCAATAAATTTTGTTGTTCCAAGAAAAAAAAATTAAAATCATTTTTTGAGACAATTGGCAATTTATTGCCAATTAGACTAATCTCAATCTTGATAGCCCATATGCATTTGTATTTTTCTACTTTCCAGGATTTCAGTTCAAAATAATATTCAGCTAAATTAGCTAATTATCTTCTAAAATACTTAAGATATTCATGAATACGTAGAAGTTCCTTTCTGATTACACAGTAGTACTTTCATGCACTTTCATATGAATTGAACCATAAGCTATAATAGATTCCTCTGCATATTCTTTAAATCGGTTCGAAATTGCGTCAATACCTCAAAAGCTAGCGTTTTTGTTTAAGATAAATTGCCTTCTCTTGGATAGTCAAGAATTGGAACCTTGCACAATCTTTCTTTCAGTGATAGGAAGTTTTCATTGGATTTTATCTTGATCGAATCTCAGATGCTACAAATTATTAATAATCTTCAGTTAATAAATCAGTTTATTCTTGATTGATATATTCTTGATTATTTATATTGATTTTGTTAATGGTTTTATAATTGTGAAAGTATTTAAGAACCAAGTTTTGACTTTGACACTTGTTGTCTCTGTTTGACTGAATTTCCCTCACAATTTCTTAACTTTTGCCAATAATAATAATCAAATTGGCTTGTCAATCGTTGTTCATTTGCAACAGTCATTCTTCTATGTCTCTGACCATTCTTCTGCTACTTTTGATCCTCGTCCATCATATCGTCGGATGTTTAGTGTGAGCATATATTGGAATGATTTTGGTAAACTTTCATTAACGATTTGGTCGTTTTTGAAACTACAATGAAATTCTTATTTTTGTAGTGGTCACCAGTTACATCCAACTCATTTTTAAAAACTTTTAAAAAAAATCTTTTATCATATATGAAATGAAAGTATAATTTTTTATAAAAATGATAAATAAGTTCCCTTAAAAAAATTATAATTTATACAGAAAGTAATTAAAATTTTATTTGGTATATAAATGCCGAAAAACATATTATTTACTTAAAAATATTAATCACAAAATATAAAATAAATATTTTATTATAAAATTTGATGAAAATAACTTTGTTGATATCAATCATTTTCGAATTGAAAAAAATAATTTTATATTATGCCAGATATTTGTTAAAATAATAATTATTATTTTGCAATTTATAAATTCCTATATCGCAATAGCAATCATCAACAGAGCGTTGCATTAACTGGGAATTTTATCCCAATTCATACACTTTATAAATCTAATATTGTCAAGAACTGAAGTGGCAAGTGTAAACAAAATACCGATTATAAAAAATAGAATAGGCATTAAATTTCCTGCTGCTTAATTTTCATTACATTTCAATTAGAGATTAAATAATAATATTATTGGATTTTCAAGTAAATGAAAAATTTTACACCTGTTTCAACGAAACAGAAGATCCTTTAATAAAATGAAAAAAATCAATAAATTTATATTATAGAGACATACATACGTTGAGCTATGCTTCACAAAGGTTCTGTAAAGACTGTTTCACTGACCCCGCGTGCTCCTTCAGATATTCATGCAAAGCTCAACGCAAAAGTTTTTGACGATCAATCACAACAATATTTCAATAATCATTACGGACAGGGATCCCAATTGAAAGCCGCCTCAAGTGTTGCTAATTCTTTTAAAATTAAAATCTTTAAAATAAATTCTTGTACGAGTCTGCTTGATTTTTCCTTTCACCCCAACTTTTTTTTAAAAATATCCCTTTCGTTTTTTATTCTCTAAACAGTGTTTAAATTCTTCGACCAAAATTGTGACACTGTTGTTGATTTGAGATCCCACTAATTTAGTTTGCTAAAAATCTTGATTAGGTTTTCGGGGAGCTAATGGATTATAATTTTTTTCATAATTTCTTTGCTGCTTCGGCCGTTTTCTGGGAAATTATTCAACCTAAGTTTAATTTATTAGGAATAATTAGTTCCCAACATAATTAAAATTATTTTTTGGAGAATTTCTCCTTGGTCTAATAATTTAATTTCGTCATTTTAAATAATTAATTGTATTTTCACTTTCTTAATTACTTTTTCTAGGGGCACCGAATTAATTTTATATTATTAATTTCGTGCTCGTCTCATCAATTGACATCGACACATCCAATTCCCCGGAGCATATTGATTTTAATTTTTTATTATTACTAATTATTTTATTTTTCAATTTTTTTATTCCAAATTATGTTAACCTCAACACATACTAATCTATGTAGTAATGCAATTTATTTGAAAGGAATAACAACTTTTATTATAGAAAGTAGAAGAAAAAATAACTTTAACGCATTAAATGGTCAATAAAATGGATGATATATATATTTCACTGAATTTTCATTTTGTCAGTTAATATTTTTGTTATCAAGTTGGGTTTACGAGGTAGCTTGTATTATAGGAGTTGTTATTCAGCTGAAACATGCGTATTCCTGACTCGGTGCAGCCAATAAGACATAAATATAAATCAACAACTTAACAAATTAATAACAATAATAAAACAGCTTTTGTTATAAACAAATTATAATATTTCATTTAACTATAAAGCTCATTGAATATCCAATGAATATCCATTGAATATTAACGGATTTGTATAGTTAAAATAAATAACTACTTCAATATTATCTAAAAAAAGTTTTATTTTTTAATTTGAAATAAATTAATAAAGTATATTAACACTATATATATTTACTAACCGACTGCCTGATTCTAGAACACTATAAATTTTTAAGTTTATCTTCGAGACCGTTTGAGGTAGTCCTTTGAAATTTTGCATATATTTTTAATATTAAAACCGGAAGCCTGTAGGCATATTTTGGTTTATTATCTCAAATTATTATTTGAGGAAGGTGGATTTTTTATGAAAATTTTGTGCTTTAGGTAAGTTGTAGGCATTTTATAGACTTTAACGACTAATTTAATTTAACCAGTTCATCAATATAGCTGATAAAAAGCATAACTGATAAAAGCTTCATCATTAGTGTTATGTCATCGCATATTTACACTTGAAACGCTAATATTATAAGGTCTTGAAAAATCGAATTGTTTCTATTCCAGATAATTCATAAAAATTGCAAAGAAACGTTTCGTTAATAGAATAATATATTTCTCAGTTGTCACCCATGCCGAGTTATTGGCGATTTAAAGAGATAATCCAAAGCTTTTTGGATCTTTCGGAAATTTTCGAGGTTTTTGACTTTTTTCAATAACAGTGAATGATACTTTAATTGTAACACTCACATTACAACAAAAAACTGCAGTCCAACGATCCTTCTTTTGCTTTGCATTTATACAACAGTTGTCTGGGAGCACAAATGTTCTGAACAGACAATTAGAAGATGCAGAAGATTTTCCAAAATGTTTTTAAAGAAAACTAAAAATATTAAAGACGTACCGTGATTGCTGCGCTTTCAAAAAAATTGCAGTCTCATATATGTTGAATATTCGATCCATTGCAAATTTTTCTCTAATTGTCGGCCATACTTTTTCCAACCATTCTTCTGCACTCTTTGTGTCATTACTTCGACCTTCTTCATGCAAATACCTGGACTTGATATTTTTACGATTTTAGCACTGTAAAAACCCAACCATTTATTGGAACAAAAGCTCTTATAATGAATCTTTTTTACTCATCTCCATCGCAATATCAAAAGTTTTATTCATTAACATTTTCCTTTGAATAGATATTTTTCCTGCTCACTATTTTTTGATAAAGCCAATTAGAGCTGCTTCTATTGAGGGTGCCTTCCTAGTTCTTCTTCTTTTTACTTTAGGATTTTTACCGCTCAATATACTTGCCTTGTTGTTCTCCAATTCTCTTTTTACAAGAGATAACTTTTGGTTTAGATACTCAAAATTTATTTATAACTTCATGTATTATTGTCTTCAATGCCATTTCATCAATCCCTATCTACTTTGTAACATCCAACTCTGTCCTTGTTCTCTTCATAATTGTACATATAGACTGTAATAAAAATGACGAGAAAATGACAGTAAATACTCTTAAACATAAACATAACCGCAAGTGTGTCATTAAAAATTGTTTGTGATTATTATCACACTGTGATAGGTAAATGAGAAGTGAAGGAACTAATGCTGTCTACACATGAACGTATTCTACCTCTCCTCTATACCATGAAATCATGCAGAAGAATTCAATTCTTTGATGTCCTGAGAAAATAAAATAAAGATGCATTGAAGATGTGCATTTGAATACATAAAGAGAAGTAGCGTTAATGCTATTGTAGTGTAAATGATAAAAATGCACCTATAGAAAGAGATTGTACTGTCTCCTTTTTCTTACTGTATTGTGTTTAATTCTATGATGGTGTGAGCGTGTGGCACAATTTAAAATGGTGAATTATATAATCTTGCGCGTGAAGGTAAATTATAAGCGGTGAAAATTATATGTAGCAATGTGAAACCACCTATAAAATAAGGTTAGTCAATATTAAGCGAGTCAGTAATAAACAAAATTGATACTATTGAAAAGTAGTGAGAGTCAATTAAATTACAAAATTAGGGTAAATACAAAACGGAAGTTAATAATGAGAGGTGACATATAAAGCGGCGGATACTGTACTTGAATTAAACGTTTTTTATTTATTAAAATTTCTGGTTATTGAAACGCAAATGTCTACTGGAATTTTTTTCAACCGAATTGTGCTGATGCATATGGAGAAATAAAAATGGAACGAAAATACAGATATTTAATTTTTAACAGAGGGAGGAAAGTTGATCGAGATGACAAAGAAATTACATGTAAAGAGTTTGTGGTTCAGTTGAATGAGGCTTGTTATAATCTCAATATTCTATATGTATAGAAAGTCTGTTGAGCCCAGCCGAGTCTCCAGTAAAATTGTGTACACAATATGCTGTGTACACAATATATGAATAAAAAGTATTAACTAACGAAACGTAATAATTGTACAATTTTATTGAAAAACATTTTGTTTAAAAAATAAATGATAATCTTAGCTTGATTTATTTAGTGAGTAATGTAAATTGTGGACAATAATTTGTTTTTTTACGTTTTTTTGTATTGGTTTTATTTCTTATTTAGTTTCTTTCAATTTGAAATTTTCATAAAATCATTAAAATATTCTTTATAAAGATCTGGATTTCTCTTTCCAAATTGTTTGTGGTATCTTCTTTTAATTTTTATTTAAATTCATTCGATCGATGTTAATTTCTATTTAGTTTTTTAATTTATTCTTCCCTATAGTAATTTAATTTCTACACGGGTATGGATTTTATATTTAAAATAATTATTTAAAATTACATTAATAATAATAATAATAATAATAATAATAATAATAACATTAAAATAAATAAAAAGAATGAGATATACCATTACACTGTTTATAAATATGAAGTATCCTAAGAGAATAGCCAACGGGCGAGATGTGAAAGCATGATTCAAATGATGTTTGTGATAATAAATTCACCAGGTATCGTTCTGGAAATGGTGTAACACATTATGTGCCAATTCATGAAGAGATTTATCAGATTATTTGATGAAAATAATGATCATCATTACAGTTTCACAACTGCACCTCACAAATCAAAGAGAAACCAATTTTATTAATTTCTTATCAAAAAAATATAAGCAAATAAGTATTTAATAAATCTTTAAAGATTGGTTATAAAACAGATCATAGTAAAACAATACATTACCAACAAAAAGGTTAAGGAAAACAATACAAGCAAAAGTAATTTAACATTTAAACAAATTTGAAATTTTGACGCAGAACATCTTATTAACTTGACTCATTAAAGAAAGGGTTAAATTGTAAAATATCTTACATTTTGGAAAAGATATCTTTTGCAAACTTTATATCGATTCTAATAAAATAATATCAATAAAAGTTTCAAACACTTTATTTAATGTAAGAATAAATTCAAATGACGAATTATTTAAATTTTGAGCGCAAATAAAACCAATATTTATCGGGAGGAAAGTGAAAATAGGTGGCGAATGAAAAGATAGAATATAAAAGTTTTAAATTGACTTGTAAAACCAAGAAAATATAATTTCAAAAATACAAATTAATTAATAAAAGCTTTGTTGGCAGCGTAAATCATTTTAAAAACTAAATTACTTTATTTAAAATGTACAATAGCGATTTGTCAAGCTGTGGTAGAGTGATAAAAGTTTTATCTATTCAATTAGAAACACCAACATAAAGATTTTAATTTACCTTACAGAATCAGAGATAGAAATGTGTCAAAACTGAGTATAAAACAGAGTTAGACTTATTAAAGTTTTCTAGTTTGCTGCCAAAAGAGAAACTGAATAAGAGCCAAGAAATATCGAATTTGGGAAAAATTGCTAAGTATCTAAATAATCATCTATTAAAAGGATTTAGTTATATAGTTTACCCAAGGTAGACCTATATAAAAGCTATTTGGAAATTTTATTTAGTTCAGTTGTCAATAGGCCCATATTTTTGTGTAATCTATTCGTGAAAACATGATTTTAAATTGAAAACTGTAATTATTAATAAAGATAATTAACTCATTAACATTATATGAAGGAAAAATTTGAAAACCAATACTGTTTCTTATCCCCGAGAATATGAGAAAAATAAATAATTTTAATAACACTGTAACACTATTTCCTACAGTTGCTGTATGTGCAGAGGTTCAGTTAAGTGTATCGGATTTTTGAAGTACACCACGCTTTTCGAGCACTGATGCAAATTGGTTAAAGAATAATTTAAAGTTTTGTGATTATTTCGTCATATTCAGCAGCTCTGAATATCAGCAAATGTGAATGATAATTAATTACAATATCCCCATTGCATCAACAGCATACTTAATAAACAGAAGTATAACAGACGAAAAACTTGTCCATAAACAAATAATTAGTGTAAATTTTCCCATAATAATTTTTCGATGTTTTCTTATCTAGCTAGACTAGCTTGCTATAAATGATTTATTCATTTAATTATGATTTAGATTTAGGATAGATTTTGCAGATTTTACCATTACTGAAAGTATAAATAAACATTTCTTAATTTTATATTTTATCATTTACAAATTTTTAATTTATTTAAAATTTTCGTTTATGCTGTTTGACAACATTATTTTGACTTTTCCCATTCTGCAACTTCAATAAGTACCAAAAATCAATTAAAAAACACCAAATAATTATAAATATTTTAACTCTCCTCTTCTTAGAAATTTCTCCACATAATCAGCCTATCAATTCTTATTTTTTTAGTTCCCGTTTGAGAATGAACTTCGAGTATATGAGGGACTAGAAATCTGATTATTTTATAGGTACTCTCCGGAAACAATAAAACACACAAATCATTTAATAAAAAGATCTTATTTAATAAACCAAGTTGGTCAGTCTAATTTGTCAATCTATGATAAAGGTCAAAGAATGTAAGGCATACTTCATCCGAGTTTGTCTGAAATTAATCTTACTGTTAACAAACAAGATTTACCATAATTTCACTCGCCAAACTAAACAGAAAATTTGTGGAACAAATCAAATATCATTTAAGGTTAAAATATTTATTTAATTTCAAAACCATAATATATTCAGTCTTATGTATGGGCATTGACTGAACATGTAAAGTTACCTTTTACAAGATATAAAAACATGTAACATCAAATGACTGGTTTCATTTTTCGAACATCGAATTTTTATGAAAAATTATAAATATAAATGGATTAAATAGCAATTAAAATTAAACTAAATGTCACAAAATAGTTTCATATTTAAGAATTTAAAATATTTTTCATTAATTAAATAAACATTTTACTTCTTTGCCTATTATTTAGTGAGTCACTATTAGTAACTAGCTATTAATAAGGCGCCCATTGAAAAATAATAAATACTTTAATTTAATATTCATGAAATAATTATTAAAAATTAAATTTCTTTTAACATTGGCCAAAAAGTAGATGGTTATGTCACCATTAGACCATGTCACCGCTGGACCACATACCCCCCGGGGTAAAGTTTTTTCCTAAGTCTAAAAGTAAAAATTTTTTTCTAAGACAAAGACAATGACTCATTCAAGGTCATTTAAACAAAGACAACAAGAAAAGAAGAACTAAGAAGAGTCATGTTCTTCATTGGCGGCTTCTCAAGCTTTATCTTTCTCTCGGTGTGAAGGTGGTTAAAGTTCATCGCGCAATTAAATTTAAGCATGCACCTATATTTCATGCATACATTGGCAAAAACACAAAATTAAGAGCTCAAAGTACTAGCGAGCTATATAAGGACTTGTTTAAACTTTATAATAATAGTTTGTATGGAAAGTCTGTCGAAAACCTTAAACAACGGATGAATTTGAGGCTATGCAATTATGATAAAAAGATGATTGTATATGCCTCAAAGCCGACTTTCAGAAAATCAATCGTAATTGATGATAATCTGATTGCTGCTCATCTGAATAAGGATTCGAGATGTTTAGACAGGCCTAGTTACATCGGACAATCAGTTCTAGACCTGTCTAAACTTAGAATGTACGAGCTACAATATAAGGAATTAGCTAAATACCGTAATGAATTTAATTGCGAAATAAATATCGTTGCCGGCGACACAGATTCATTTTTCCTTGAAGTTAAGCACTGTAGGCTAGACACTCTTTGCCGGCAATGATAAGAGACAACCTTTTAGAAACCTCAAATTACGACCCGGCACATTCCTTATACTCGAGGAAACTAGATTCAGTGATAGGAAAATTTAAAGACGAGAGTAAAGGTCTCGGGATAACGAATGGGTTTTCCTAAGGCCCAAGTGCTACAGTCTTTTAGGTACTAAAGATACAATGAGGGCTAAAGGGGTGAAGTTGTTGGGTACAGAGTTGAGCACCAGTCATATTTAGATTGTTTTAATAATGACACAATATTCATGGTGCCTCAAACTAAGATAGGGACGCGGAACCACCAATTGTTTACATTTAAGAACAATAAAATTGCGCTTACCAATAAAGACGATAAGCGTAATTGGGTGGGTAGAAATTCCAGTCTCGCATTTGGTCATTATTTAGGAATCGATGCCATTGATGATGACCAAGTATCGCATAGCCCCAGCTATCAAAGTACTCACAGCCCAAGCTATGATAGCTCCAACAGTGGTTTCAGTCGAGACATTGACGATTTAATTTTGTCAGAGTGATTTATTTATGTGAATATATTTTTATCGATTTATTTATTTATTTTATGGTTGTGATTTTTTATTAATGTGATTTTTATTATTAAAATAGCAGATATAAAACTTTTCTCATATTTTGAGTCATAACATGAATATCCTATTTATTCAAATATATTGTATATCGATTTTATTATTACATTGTACAAAATTTTTCTATTGAAATAATTTCATAACTTTTATATACTTTGTTGAAAGTTTATATAAAATAATAATGAAAATTATAATAATAAAAACTTGTAATAATACTAATAATAATAATAATAATAATAATAATATAATAATAATAATAATAAAATAAATAATAATAATAATAATAATATAATAATAATAATAACAATAATAATAATAGTAATAAATAATAATAATAATAATAATAATAATATAATAATAATAATAATAATAATAATAATAATAATAAAAATAATAGTAATAAAATAATAAAATAATAATAATAATAATAATAATAATAATAATAATAATAACAATAATAATAATAGTTATAATATAATAATAATAATAATAATAATAATAATAATAATAATAATAATAGTAATAATAATAATAATAATAATAATAATAATAATAACAGAATAAAAATTAAAAAACATTAAAACACTACTTATAAAAATAAGTAGTAAGTTTAAATTAAAAGATGTTTCAAAATACTATGACCTTGAAAAAATATGATGACTCATCCATTGACCTTGACCAACTTTTAAATGACCTTGGAAATGTTTTAATTACCTTGAAATTTTTTGGATGAGTAATGGTTTTTGTTTAAATGACCTTGAGAAAGTTTTGAATGATTTGATAAATACTATGAGTCATCCAATGACCTTTATCTACTTTTAAATGACCTTGTATGAGTCATTATCTTTGTTCAATTGACCTTGAGAAAATTTGAATTGTTTGAGAAATACTATGAGTCATCCAATGACATTGACCTACTTTTAAATCACCTTGTATGAGTCATTATTTTTGTTTAAATGACCTTGAAAAAACATGATGACGACCTTGAATGAGTCATTGTCTTTGTTTAAATGACATTGAAAAATATGATAAGTTATCCAATGACCTTGAAAATTTTTAATGACCTTGAATGAGCCATAGTCTTTGTTTAAATGACCTAGAAAATACGGTGACTCATTGAATGACCTTGAAAAATGTTGGTGAGTCATGGTCTTTGTCTCATGAAAAATTTGTACTTTTAAACTTAGAAAAAAAATTTAACTCGGAGGGTATGTGGTCCAGCGATGACATGGTCTAGCGGTGACATAACGATCTACTCCAAAACAATAACAATGAAAATTATTTGACAAAAAAATTATTTAAATTATTATTTATTCTTATATAAATAAATTATAATTGCGTGACACAGTCAGTCAGTCAGTGATGAACGAAAAAATATATAAAAATAACTAAAAGTTCTATGTACAGTAAAACTTCCATATAAAGTACACCCTATTTGCGAAAAATTCTTCTTCGTGTGTACTTCTTAAGGTTAGGTGTACTTGTAAGAGAAATATTTAAAAACAAAAAAATTAACGCACCGTTTTCAATAAAAATTGAGGGTCTTTGTATATGGTAAATGTTTGAAGTTTAAAATTCTAGCAAATTAACTGTTTCAGTCATGAAAAGATATATCGAAAATAAAGGTTTATTTATCGAAGTGTTATGAGTATATTCAATTCAACAAGAAAAGAGGAAATACACTCTTTGCTTATCTATATAAAAGACTCTTGTTTATGGGGCACAACTTTGTTAAAAAATAAACAATTTGTAAAGATAAAACTTTTTTTCACAGAAATACAACAAGGACACAACAATTATTTTTAAATTAAAAATTCATCAATTTTCATCAATTATTCTTGTTTAAATAATTAAAATATATTTTTTATTTTTGTGTAATATTGAGATGGATGACAACTTTTTTTAATTTGAGTGAAAAATAATAACATTATTTTATAATTTATTTATAAATTAATCAATGACAAAGTAAATATTTAAATTGATTAAAAATTTGAAAATTCAGCAAAAAGTGCATAACAATGAATAATGTTTTGGGAAAAAACTGAAAAATATTTAGTTTTAATAAGTTTACAGTTGAAAAATTATTAAAACATAAGTATAAGATGATAGATAATAGAAAGGATTTAATGAAGCATAGCAAAAGTAGAATAAAATCGAATGAGCATTATTTCATCAAATTTAAATCTGGCTGTTTCAAAAGAAACAATTTATCGGTATTTGAATATTTGCTAATAAAATAAATAAAATAAAATGTCCATCAATAAGAATAAATATTGGCGGTATTAAATAAAATTTATTGGTTATTTGAGAAAATATTTTCATATTAAAGGAAAAAAATTAGGATTTATATGATAGATTATTTTATTAGTGACGACGGCGGAAATTGGCAGAAAATGCCACAATTGGTCAACTATTCATTCATAAAATCTGCCACTAAATACAAGGAACGAAAGTACAGAAATTTAATATTACTCTCAATAAAAGAAATTAAGAAAAGTAATTAAGTCAAGATTATTCGCGACGATTGTAAAGTTTATCATTATAATTCTTGATGTTTAACAGACAGTTGATCGATAACATAACCATAGAATATTTGTCGTTATGTTCAGAATTAAATTCAAATCTTAAATTCTAAGCGAATCTTTTAATATACCACGTAAACAGGTCTCGACAAAGTCCGATATTGCCTTTATAATTCATGAGTTCAGTTTATACTTTACACTAAGTGTTAAAGCGTAAATATTTAGATTTTTGCGGTAAAAAATACAATCGATTGCTTTCACAATTATGGCGTGCAAATTTCATTTATTTTGACCATTATTTTTACAAAATAAAAAATTATTACTTTATGACTATTACACCAAAATTTCTTGGAACTTTAGTAAGCTCCGGCTGTTTGCGCTCGACGGTTCTAGATTAAATAATCAGCTTTTAATTTAATTAAAAACATTATAACCTAAATAAGGGATCGTTCACAAATTGTTTGAACAGAATGAAAAGAGAGGTTGAAAATGTTTGATAATAGTTAAGAAAGAGGATTGGTCAAGAAAATAATGACTCTATTTAATAAATAATTAATCAAAAAGAAATATTTAAAGAAAAGTAAATAATAAGTAATTTGAATCTTAAATTTTTTAAATTTTAATTTATGTATATTTTAAAAGATATTTGTAACTATTTTTTGTTATAAATAAAATGATAAATTTTTTTAAAAATTCTTTATAAAAGGATTAAAAATGAAAATTGCAAATACTCAATTTTCAAAGATTTTTAATAAAATTTTTTGTAAACTTTAAAACATGTTATTTAACAATAAATTTGTTATGACAATACTTGAGGCTCTTAGAGTATAGTTTGTAATTAAAATTGAAAATGTTTTTTAATTTACTTATAACATAAGTTTAATTAAAAATTGAATGAATATTCGTTGCGAATTTTTAATTAATTTAAAATTTTAATTATTTTCTAAATACTAAGATATCTATTTGCAAAAAAATTGGACTATTCCAAGTTAATCTATGTAATCATAATTGGAATCAATTTCAATCCTCTCATGGCGACAAATAATAAATAATTTAAAAAGTATTTCCGATGGTTCCATAGAAAAAAAAATTTTCAAAAACTTAGCATAATTAATAGGAATTATTTCAGGATAAATTCATCAAATTTTTAATAGTTCAATTTATACAAATTGTACTTTTACAGCAAATAAACAAGCAATAAAAATTTTAATTTACATATTTATTTTAATCACTTTAAAATAAATTTCCACAAAATACATTAAAATCTTTTTTGTTACTATTAATATTTTATTGCGCTCTTTTTGTGACGCCAATTACTGTCCCGGCGAAAATTTATTACAGGTCTTCCAAAAAACTTTCACAATAATAAACTAGAACTTACGTATGGTCTCTTCCTGAAATAGCTTTCTTAGAGTTTGTAGCCAAGTTAACTGCATTCATATTTCCAATAGACGATCATGACTAAAGTTGCGATAAAAAACATTGAATGAGCTAACGGAAAATATCCAGTACTATATTTTAATGATATGCGACACCAGGCAATTAATATTGTCCTATTATTAAAGCACCTTGAATATTTTAACCAAGAAATATGATAGAATATGAGACATTTCGCTTATACATTCTGGTGTGCTGAAAATTGTTCAATATGATCATTATGGATATGAATTTGCCATATATGCATATAAAGTCATGTGATTAATAAAAATCCAACTGCTGTGGTGCATCGAACCAGCAATTAAACACAACTACATGGAAATATTTCTCTTCATTTTGTGCATGTTAGTAATGCCGTTGACTGACTAATAAGGCTACTGTGTAAGGCGACTGGCTAAGGCTACTGTGTAAAGCTTCTATGTAAGGTAGCGCAATTGTACTGATTTTATTTTCAAGCTTTGTATGGCTTTGATTTTAAAACTGATTTAAATAAATTGACTGTGTTATGTACACATTTTTGTGATATTTATTTAAAATAATGTTAATTAAATTAATGACAATTTTTAATGTAACTTACAAATTAAATGAAATAATGACCTGAATATATTATACAATTTCATTTATTCATGAAATATCAAAATTAGAAAACAGGTCAGTGGTGACAAAAAATACTAATATGGAGAATTATTAAAACAAAACTAATTGTGAATATTTTTACAAATTATAAATATCAGATATTTTCCGATGTCAACGAAATTCTCCATTTTTAAAGAACAAGAATTTTTTGAAAATATTGTTATGAAAAATTAAACTTAACCATAATATATACCAGCAGTTCTCTGTCAATAAGGTATTAAGGTTTTTGGACTTAATTTAAAAATCTAAATGGTATTAATGCAGAACAAAAACGATAACTATTGATGGATTGTATCTTAAAAACGAAGAGAATGGGTTTCTGTATTAGAGGGATTTTTAAAAAAACACATAAGAAAAATCATTCAAATAAACTCTTTATCATCAAGTTTACTTTATTCATTAATTATTCTAGAAATTATCATAGTAAGTAAGTAGTGGGCCCCTGCACCGTATACCCACCTAGCGGCAAAACCTTTTTGTGACAGTTGGCCACACAATATTTGTTTGAAATGTAGTTTATTTCAGTCACAGGTTGAAATTAACTACAATGCAAAGAGACATAGGGTTTTTCAGTCATTCTCACATTATAGTTAAGGGAAATTTTCGAGTATCGTTAAAATGAATTAAAACGCTTACCACTAATAGATCCATTAATTTAGGCTTTCGATTAAATGTTTTTTGATTCTTTTAGTAGGTTTATTATGTCACTATTAATAATTAAAGGATATTTGTTGGAAACTGTGATTTTGATTGGTGTCAGTAGTGTTGGGCCAGAACACAAACGACCTTGAAAATTGTTTAAATGTATCAGTAATATAGCACGAAAACCCAGCAACAAGATAACTTAAAATACAACATACAACATCAGCTAAACACCCAAAAATTTGAGAGAACATAAATAAATATAAAATCAAAAACCACAAAATTAGAATAAAATTAATACCAAACGCATCAAGAACCGCATGAAATTTACATAAAAAATAACATAATAACAAGAAAATTTGACCGAAAAACAACAATTTATATATAAGTAGAAAACTAATGAATTAAATGAGTTAAATTAAAATATTTTTGGTTGAATGAATTCAATTAAAAGATGTAAGAAATAAATTGTCAAATAATAAAAATTAAATTTAGATAACACAAATAATTTCAAGGTCAGATTTGTTTTATTGCAATAAAAATAACATGCAAGGTTTGGGTCAAATTATAGGTATATATACTGATGTGTTTTGACAAATTTTCAGTCTTATTTTTCAGAAAAGATTTTTGTTCTATCTGAATTTTTAGTCAGTGTGTGTAACAAGCTGCATTCAGGCAATTAACACCAGTAAGTGTTTATTCTGGACACGAAAACTCTCAGTTAGTGTGCATTGACTTATGATTTAAAATGAATGTATACTTGCTACACCAAGCCCCATTGAGATAAATTCCGCTATAATTCAAGTTGATACATAAATCAACTTGGCGGAATTTATTTTGTGAATGCATTTCAGCTATTTTTTAAATGGCTGCTAAGTAAGTTATTTTTATGTAGTTATATAACTTAAAGTTAAATTTTAAGAGTTGAATTATGATTTCATAAGGAAATATGATCATAATTCAAGCTCTTAAATATAACTTTGATCAACTATTTTATATATATTACTATAAATAATATTTAGGAAATCAAGTAAGTAACAATAACTAATCTCCAAAAATATGTATTTTTTTTATACATTTCGGAAAAAATCTTCTAATATGCACAAAGTAATTAGTTAAATCACTGAGTCTTCTTTCACCAGCTCGTTATCCAGTGCGTCCTTCAGAAAATCGAATCTGGATTGGAAATTCATGGAACTGAATCCACCTGCTCTTGATATAGATTTCCGAATATTAAATTTGATTTTACTGAACACACTTTCAATTGGGTTCAGAAAAGGACTATATGGTGGTAAATGTTCAATAACATTATTTAGAGATATTGCACCACCATGAATTGAAGCTTTGTCGTGGATTAAACGATATCCAGTTCCATTCAATTTTACAGTTATTTCGTTGATGAAGATCTGGTATGTTTCCTTTTTATAGGATCCTACTACTAATTTATGATGGACTGGTCCATTGACTCAAATTGCGAGAGCCAAGGACATATTTCGCCCTCGGTTCGTTGGAAGTGTGGCGTATAATCGCTCACCTTTTTTATTTCTTCCAAGTTTCTGGCTTGTCCAAGTATTAAAGCCACATTCATCAATTTATATTAATTGAGAATCCATCCATGCTTCTTCTAAATATCGCGTCGTGTATTCCATTCTGAGATCCAAGACGCGATCTGAATTTCTTTCAGCGACCGATGGTCTTATTTGCTTGGTGGTTATGAGGTGATTTCCAAGAAAACGGGAAATAGTGTTTGTGGAAACACTTAAATTTTAGGAAATTAAGAAGTTCTTCATTTCCTCTAATGAAGCATAAACATTTTTCTCGACAAAATCAAGTAGTTTATTCCCATGTTCTTCCGAAATTTTGGATTTACTGCCACCAATCTTGCCTTGTGACAATTTCCCAAATTTCCGGTATTTATATATTATTGTTTTGATGGAATTTCTGGATATTCCTAATAATTTTCCAAAATGGAAATAGTCTTCACCATTTTCCATGGCATTGATAATTCTTATTTTATCGATTTCCGAAATTCTGTAAGATATTGTTGAGGGCCTAGCAACTTCTGAAAGCCTATGGAAATATTAAATTTATTTCAATTTTCAAATAAATCGTACAATGTGATTTCTTCTTCATTGCGAAATGGAATTGTTTCTGCAGAAATGTCTGAAAGTCTATGGAAATATTAAATTAATTTCAATTTTTAAATAAATCGTACAATGTGATTTCTTCTTCATCGCGAAATGGAATTGTTTCTGCAGAAATGTTTCTATAGAAATGTTAAATTAATTTCAATTTTCAAATAAATCTTACGAAGAAATTTCATCATTTTCATAAAAATTTGGATAAGTTTCCTCAACATTAAATTTTAAAAATTTTTCCGCCATTTTTTTTCCTAAAAATATCTCAAAAATGTTGAAATTAATTTATTATAGGGGTTTTTTCAACTTCGGATGGCTACATGTTAAAAGTTAGCATGCATGTTTTATTATAGGTTGTGTTAATGTGCATTATTTTATTTCTCTATCACTTTTTGTGTCTCTATAGTTTAGGGTTTGTCTCATTGACGATTTTACAAGCAACCTCAAGGTGAGTTGGTGTGTTTATATGCTATAAATTTATTGATTTTTGTTTTATATTATAGGTGATTTATCTCAACTTCGCTTGGTGTATATGAATGACTTCACTATGAATTTATTGATCGAAAATAATTAAATGATTTGTGATGATGCGAATTGATAACGTTTATGTGAATTTATGAACTTCCGACATTTATGTGTGGCATGCTGAATAAATGTTTACGACAGAACTTTTGTATCGAGGCTTTTACCGGAATCGAACTTGGATTCGCTTAAAATGGTATTATTTATTTATTTTTCGACCCACAGCCAGCACATATCGCAAGTCAATAAAATCAGACACTATCCGCCTATAGTTCGTGCCCGTGAAGGCCTAGTGAGTAACGACGGGTCGGAACGTCAAATCATCGAAATAAATAGCGAAAGAGGGTAGCTCGAGAGTGGGCCTTTTGGCTGAACTTTCTTGCACCCAATTTCGGTAAAATCGGCATAAACTTCCAAAACAACATTTGGCTCAAAATCACTAACACCGAGTAGTCCAGTGGGCACTTATTAAATACAACATGAACACATATAGATCCTAAAGCCAAGGAAAAGTGAAGGGTAGCGGGGAAATCGCGAAATCGTTGCAACAGTTAAAATGAATAGCCATCGGAAAAAGATTTATCAGAATGACCAAAATCATGAAAAAGAAATAATTTAAATAATATTTAAAAACTAAATAAAATATTTTGAGTAGAAATGGAAAATATGGGCGGAACGATGCACAAATTTTCTGAACTAATTAACATACTTTATCAAAAATTGTAAAGTAAAAAAATGGAGAGCTGCTCAATTGTTTGTATAATTAAAATATTTTGATAAAACTAAGAAATAAGGGCGGATTCCTATTAAAAATTTAATAATAAAAAGGATAATAGTAAGGATAATAATAATAATAATAATAATAATAATAATAATAATAATAATAATAATAATAATAAATAATAATAATAATAATAATAATAATAATAATAATAAATAATAATAATAATAATAATAATAATAATAATAATAATAATAATAATAATAATAATAATAATAATGATAATAATAATAGCAGTAACAAATGATAAGGATAATACATGTAATAGTATTGGGTTTAACATAATGCACAAAAGTAAAAATGGAAAATCAATAAAAACATTGATATTCGAAATAATAATTAAAAAGGCAAAATCAATTAAAATTTTAAAATAAATATTTATCGGGAGAAACAAGTATAGGCGGATGCCAAATGACGAGACGAATCCAAATATAATAAAATTAAATCGATTGGGGGTCCCCAAAAGGAAATATTTAATAAAAATAGAAATTAATTAAAAATTAATTGGCTAATGGGAAACTCTAGCTAATGGAAAGTCCGAGCTAACAGAAAACCCGAATAGTGTGAGAAAACCGGAACGTCAACAAATTTTCTAATTACGGAAAACGAAATTGGTTGACGAAGAAAACCCGGGATAAAAGAGAAGCCCGCCACCAAAATAATTATAGAAATAAACAAAATAAACAAATGGAAACCCCAGGAGCCCAGAAATAACTAATTTGATTTTGGACAGAGATGTCAAAAATGCCAAAACCAATTTAGTTTGCGGATGTCTTGAGTTGCGAGATGAATATAAAAAAGAAAAGGTAGATCAACAAAATTGCCAGTTGGTCGAAGAGAATATTTCAGAGAATGGAATAAAGAAGGTAATAAACTTAAAGATAAATTAAATAGTCAAACAGATTGCATACCAGACAGGGACATCTCCCTTTAAATCGATTAAATCGATTAAAGAAGGACACCAAGGAGTCAGACCTAAGCACCGACTTTCTATATAAAAACCCAACAATAGTAACTATGATAATACTAGTAACAATAATAGGGAGCATAGTAGTTGTAATAAGGGTAAGGGTAAGAGAGATGCTGTGAGGATATTTAACATAACGAAAGGTGTACAGGCCATAGTAAAATCAATAATACAAACAACGACAAGAAGGACTATGTGAATGGACATAAAGATAAATGATATAACAGTATAGATTAACTCCTGAAAGAGATAGGCGAATAATGTGACCTTAACATCATAATCGAGCACAGGCTTTCTATCGGCGGATGGTTGAACCCATGGATCGTTCGGTCAGTTATAGCATTAGTAATAGCGCTCACTTTTTGCGGATGATCCACCAACTCGAACATAGTTCAAAGTTGCTGGGTAACAACCATATAGCTTCAAAATCTCAACACCCAGAAACCCACCAGTAGTCTCCACAGGTTTTCCAATCTCTGTATGTCTTTTGCCTAATGCAAAGGACTAATTTGAACTAGAATATTTTAGCATATTGTTTTCCAGTAGTTTCTCAGAAACATTCTTTCTTGCTTATGTTTTTTGTGGATTCAGTTGTCTTACCTATAATGTCTTATCACAGTAAAATAAGGTAGAATTGATTTTAGATTTAAATGATACGAAGTTTGATGTTATTGATAAACTCATAAAAATACTACAACCGTTTGAAGAACCGTCTGCAGTAGTTTCAGGAGAAAATTATACTACTGCTTCTATGATACTTCCAATCATTTGCAAGCTAAAACATATAGTACAAAAAGAAATGACTCTTGATGTTCATTATATCGTTTACTCGACATTCTTTTTTGAACTTAAACAACAAATTGATATTATGAATGAGAGGTATGACCCATCATTCTTGTTATTATCGAATTATAGCTTTCTTGATCTTTGTTTCAAAAATATAAAGTTCTGTTCTGCTGAATGAAAGAACCAAATTTCAAATGAAATACATAATTCAGAGGTTCCAAATTATCAAAACTATGGAAAGATCATGACGAGGAATCCGAAGCAAATTTGAAGGAGTTGGTTTGATATGAGCAGATTCCACTTATGAAAAGACTTGATAATCCACTCGATTATTGGTTTGCCAACAACACGAAATTTTCATCACTTTCAGAGCTTAACAAAACATATTTATGCATCCCAGGATCCGGTTCTGCTTTAAAAAATACTGAGTTAAATCACTTTGGTTCTGTAAAAATACAGACAAAATATATTGTAATTGTATTTTCTTACTAATAAATTATTTAATGAGTAGTTTCGAATAATTATGTATATTATTTGTAAACAAATAAATTGTGACAGAATCTTTGCAATCCACTCTATAAAAGCACTGGTTGATTCAATCAATGTTGATTGCATCAGTATCGTTTAGATTTTTTAATAAAGTTTATACTATAAATCAAGCACAATTGAAAAAGTATTCGGCTTGATCCCATTGGGGCATCGGGCAAATACCGACATCTAATATAATATATATTTGTTTTATTTTAAAAAGCCTAACAAATTTTAATAATAGATAGTCAAAATTACAGATTCATAGATGGCTAGGAATATTTCACTGCTTTAACATATTTTAATGTAATAAATTCACAAAGTTTTCAGATATTTTCATAAAATAATTCCATGCATTGCTTCTCCTTCTTTTCTTATTGTTTGATGAAATTTCGTTATTATTCATAAGATCAAAATTATAAAGGAATCTAATATTAGTTATTAGTAATTTATTAATAATAAGTTTTTAATAACTATTAATTATTGCCCATTCCGACCTATTATTAATAAATTCTTAATAATAAAATTTATTAATAATTTCATCCTTAATTTTAATTAATTACTTTTGTACTTGTGTCTGCCATGTGGTTTTTAATAAACTTATTTAATTGTTTAATTGATGTTATTTCAACTACTTGATGTTTACGAAGACAGAATCCATCATTTTGTTTAAAAACCTCGATTTGCGTCGTTTTCGAAATTTTTTTTGAAATTTTGTTATTTTAGAGTTGCGTCGTTAAAATTTCCCAGAAAAAATAATTTTTCAATGTAAAATAAATTAGATTTCAGGAATGAAAATAAAGATAATTATAGTTTAAGTAAGTTTTTCCAAAATTTGTAATATACATATGTATAATGTAACAGTTAAAAAACAGTTAACGGCTCGTTGTATTTCGAAAGTAATGCAACTCATTTCACAGGCAATGGACATTTTTGTAGGTAATGACCCTGACGAAAATCGATGGTTAACGGTTACGCGAAATAGTGATAACGCTATCAATTGCTTTAAAGAAATATTTATGGAAAAAAAGCTGCACAAGTTCAGTAAACATTAGACAAGTTTTTAACTGTAACATTACGAGAACCAAACCAGAATCAGTCTACAGAAACGGTAATCGATTTAGAATCATCAAGTTCATCAAATTAGAATTAAAAAAAGAAAGTTAAAAAATTGTTTCTGTGCAATGAATTTTATATTTTGTTTATTTAATGAATTTTTATGTTATTTTATTTGTTATTTAATGAATTTATGTTTTATATTTTATTTAATATTTTAATGAATTTATGTATTGTATTTAATTTTGGTTTATGTATTACATATGTTGGGCCAGAACACATATGGCCTTGAGAAATGTTTAAATGGATCGGTAACACACATGCAAATATAACATGCAAATTTAAATAAACCTATTGAAACATCAATTAAACCCTATCAAATATGAGAAAAAAGAGAATTAAATATAAAATAATAAACATAAAAATAAATTAAAATAATAACAAAACGCACCAAGATCCGCACGATACCAACACAAACATAACAAGAAAACACAACAAATTCGGCAAAATTAATAAATTAATAAAAGTTCATGAAAATGAAACTTAAATCAAAAAATTTTGAATTAGTAATAATTCAACAAAAATTCTAAATTAAAAATTATTAAAATAAATTGAAAAATAATAAAATTAAAGAATAGAATTCACTAGAAAATAACAAGGTCGAATTTTGTTTTACTGCATCAAATTTAACATGCGAGGTTAGGGACAGAAAATAGATATAAATACCGATCCATTTTCACATTAAAACTAACCATTTTTGAAAACATTTTTTAAAAATCATTTTTGATCTAGAATTTGTTTACAAATCTATATTTAGAACTTACTTTTAGGTGAGAATTAATTTATTTGGAGCTCTCTCTCCACGTCACATCCTCGCAACCTCGGTAGAGCTCTGCTTGGATGTCGGCGTGGGGGGAGATGCAATTTTATGCTTTTATGATTTTATTGGACAAGTAATTTTGTATGTTGATTATTTATTATGTTAATAAAAATTTATGATATTAAAATTGTTTTTCATGCGTCTAATAATATTAATTAATCTGTCGAAATTTTTCCGGCCCACAGCCAACACATATCGCAAGTAAATAAAATCAACATACAATTCAGATTCGTGTAAGTGCGTGGAATATCGCCAATGATCTGTGCCCGTGAAGACCCGGCGTGCGGAACGCAGGGTTGGAACGTCAATACTATCCCGTATAGAGGAAATGAGAAATAAGGAGGAAGTCACTTGGCTGCCTCCTCGTTTCTCATTTCTGTAAAATCGACCTAAAATCATACTATACACGGCTCAAAATCATCACACCGAGTAGTCCAGTGAGCACTCATTAAATATAATATAAACACAATATGCGCCTAAGGCCTATTAAAGGGAAAGGGTACGGTAATAATTCAAATTGAAGTCGTTGATATAGCTAATTTGGAGTAATAATTTGAAATAAATTAGATAAAAATCATTGGTATAATTAAATCGAATTTACCTCTCGGAATAAAATAATAAACGTTATTAAATCAGAAATTCATTGATTCGAGTAAATTATTTATTATTGGTTCAAGATAAATAACTCATTGATTAAATTAAATTGACTAGAATAATTATTGAGCTAAATTGATATAATTCATTTTCTCTAAATTAATTTAATGATTAAAACTAAATGATGTAAATTCGTTGATTAACAGTAATCTAATTCGTTGAGTAAACTAAAGAAAGTCATGGGGTAAACCAAGTAATTTCTCAATTAACATTAAATTGATTCGAATAAAAGTAAAGCAATGTTCTGATAAAAATCCAGTAAATCATTTGAGTAAGAAGAAAGTAAAGCTTTGATTCATTGATTAAAAGGGTAAAGTAATTGATTAAAATAAAGTAGTGTACTGATTAAAGTAATTTATTGACCAAACAAATTTTAAAGTAAAATTAAATAATTTATTAATTAAATATTCATCGATTTAAAAGTAGGGTAACTCATCGATTTGAAGTCAAATAATTTATTAATCGAGAGTAATAGGTTAAAAATAAGGAGATTTTATTGAATAAATGAATTAATTAATGGATTAAAGACAAAAATAAATAAACGGAAAATAAGTACAAACCCGTCGCTCAACTTCACAATCAGTTAAAATAAATTCAACGAGAAGTCATTGCTAAAACGTTACATCATTATTTTAACGAAAAAATTGATATCATTATTAAGAGATTGGGAAAAGCGTTAATAGGAAATTGGTGACCAATTCATCATAGCTTAGAATAAAAGTGACTTAATTGATGATAGCGTTTCATTTTAAATTATCCAAGGCGTAAATTACGAATGCAAAACCCAAATATAGCCCATAAAATACGAAAACTAGTACCTAATCGATAGAAAATCAAGAGTACACAAAAATTTAATACGATAGAACAATCAAGACGACATCCAAAATTTATATTAATATCACATTAAATATCGAACCATAGGAAAGGCTTACCACTGATTTTCGACAACACTGGTGAAGTGATCTGAATTTTTCGAGAGACGATAAGAAAAAATTTCCAACAGGTAAAACACTAAATAATAAAATCCCCAACAGAGAAAACTTCGACGGCATGATGCAGATGCTTTCCTTAAACACATTGCTAGAAAATGTCAAATACAATGAAAATATGCAACTCACCAAAATAATCCACGAACGCGCGACCTTAAAAGTTCTTTCGCCTAAAATAAATTTCGTAAATTACCAGTTGAAAAATAAACAATCTTACTCGTTGACATTTCCGGCGATATAAACATTCACCGAGTTATAAGTGGCATTCACTTCCTGCCAGTCTGATTTTCAATTGTATATTCTTCATTATATCTATCGTCAATAATAGACCATACCTCAGTTTCTTTATCAAGTTATGTATTCGCCAAACATCTCAGACGAGGACTTAGAGTTTCAATCTCCAAATGCTACAGAAGCCCCCTTAAGTAAATTTTTAATTAATTTCTATAACAAATTTATAATCGTATTCAAGCCACAGGAACAACCCAGAATCAACACCATACCATTAGTGAGTAAATTCTCCAGATTGAAGGCCGTGAATCAATAAGCTATACCTGTTAACATATCTTAGTATTCTTGCATCAGACACTAAGTATGAATTTTGTAACCTTTGTAACTGTTTTATTTTCGAATAATTAAACGGTAGTTGCTAGAATCATTTTGTTTTGAAAGACATATAAATGTTTAATTATCCAGTTATTGCTTCCTGATAGATAGACCACTTTATTACTATTTTATTCAGAAAAAATAATAAATGTACGAAGGATATTTGGTAAGGTTTTCTTAAAAATTATTTATTTTATTTAATTTTCCTTTCATCTTATATTAATATTTAAATATACATCTATTTGAATATCATAAACATATACAAATTTTAAATGTTAGTAATGAATAACCCATTTGTAAACTGAATAAGATAAACCATAAATGATTTGTACATTATTATTTTTTTTAACATCGGTAATGACCTTCCTGAATGGACCCTTACGGCCTGAAAACGCGTGATCCAGTAGCTTTGAAGTATCGTTTCCCCTAGTTTCCAAATACATTGCCAGACCGGTCAGTAGTACGCGTTCAACTTCGAGTTCCGTGAGTTTTAGCGCATTTGAAATTGAGTTAATCCAGTTATCTTTAAACGATGAGAAATAATTACATAATTACGAACCACCAGATCACCGTCCCCATTTAAAATGTCAAGAGAGATACTGAGTAAAAAACGCTAATCTCACTAATTTTCCCATTCAGAACAATCCGGCGCTATGGTTGAACTCCCCGCTCATATCGTGGAACAGTGGAGGCAGGCATGGAATCGGGTGTATCGAGAGCGATGCCCTGACATGCCCGAAGAAGGCAAGCAAGAGGATATATCACCGGAGGAATTTATGAGACAGTTCCGGAAACTGTCTGATGAACCAAACCCATCCCAGGACATCCTAGCTCAGGCCTAAGAGCTCCTGGAGGGCCTCCTACAACACCAGCGCCAAGTCGAGGCAGCTGTAGCCCGAGCCACGGAATACCTGGCCAACGTCAAAGATGACCTGGCGGCAGGACGTCTGGCCAGTAGTTACCCACCTTCACCGAGACCAATCCGGAATCCCAAGAGACCAGTGATTGTGATCCCTGGATATTCCCCAGAAGAAGGGATCAAACGATTCCTCGCAGACGAGTGATCCTCGAAACAATGACAATTAATGATTTGAACATTTTGTTATTTGGTATAATATTAGTATTATAGATCAAAAAATTCTTTCTCTTCTTTTCTTATTATTGTAGTTTTCGTTTCATAAATATGTTTAAGTTTAAATATACTTATCATTATAACAGCCATCATAAGATTCAACCCTTATTATTCTAGAAATGGACCCTATGAAGTTACTCCAAAATGAGTTAACCCATGCGAGACAGGCCAATAAGAAACTCCATGACCAACTCGTCCAAATAGTCCGGGAAACACAGCAAATTAAAGCGACATGGATTGAGCCTACGAGAGTCAAACAACTGTACCAAAAACTAACCGCGGCCCAGAAGGGATGGGCAGAAGAAAAACAGTTAGTACAAGGCCTAAAAACTCAAATCAGGGGGCTAGAGGTAGCGTTATCCGCCTGTCAGGAGGGAGCAGCGGTGACCTACCCTTTAGTCTTTGCCCCTGCTCAATTGGCCTATCGCGAAACGAACACTACCCCATCTACAACGACAACTATTACTGCGACCACTACCTCAATCACCCCATCAACAACCAGTCGTCGACCTGGACGCAAGGAGCGGGCTAAGCGCCGAGCCGCTCGATCTTCCAATCAGTCTGGAACCTTATGATCCATGTATTTAATAGACAAATAAAGCATCGTTTATATATATTGTAGTTCCTGTATACCTCTTATTGTATTTATATCATCTTAGGGTTTTGAAATAACATTGTAGAAGGGTTTAAATAAGAAACACCACCCATTTTTGCTTCCAAACTAACGTCATTAAACAGTTAGAGAGACGATGGAAATTTAAACGCAAGGGGGACCAAATGATTAAAAGCGAGCACAGGTCTTCTATCGACAGCTCGTGAACCCGAGGGTTGTCCGAGCAATTACAGTACTAGCGATGATACTCAATTTTTGCGGACAATCCACCACTTGAACACATTACCAACTTTGCCTAGCAACGGGTGCCAAGTGGCAGCTAGAATCATTTGTATGGCGTTACTGGGGCAACAATAAAGATAAACAAGCGGCGAAACCCTGTAACCCACCACATATATGCATAATGATTGAAATAAAAATAGTTTTTAAATCATGAGTACATTGTAGTGTAAATTCAGTAGGGAACTCTTGTTGCATATTGGAATTATTTAATATAAGATTTTTATTAGGGCAAGTTTGATTATATTCAAATATTCTACATTTAAATTGCAGGTTCTATGAATCACTCTTAAATAAAGGGTTTTGAGTTATGAAAATAACTCCATTGAGTCTAGCTATTTTTTTGTAAATAAATAATTAAAATCATTTCTCCTATGACTTTTTAATGAGGCCATAAAATACGCAACTGTTTTTACTGAGTCTGAAAATCTGTATTTGGAACAGAGCATTCACTAAGGAAGTCCCCCAAAAATAAGAAATTGTTGAATCCCCTTGTTCTTTTTACGAAGACTCCCTCCCTTCTTAGTGGAAGTCTTTAATGTATGCTCCCTAACAAGCCTAAATCCATGGTATTTTAGCGGTAGGTTTAGTTCATTTAAATATGTAGCTTTTTAACGAGCAGAAATCCCCTTGACTCACTTAAGTCATATGAGCCTCTGTATTGTAGTTAAGCTAAATATCTCACTGTAACACTTTTTCCGCCACAAGGGGGTTAATAGTACAGAGGCTACTCTACACTTAATTATCGTATTAGCTGGAATATAATACGAGGTTTTTCCCAAGAATATAAATAAATTAAAAGTTGTATTACGTTCTGATCTTTTCCAGCACGATTAGACACAAAATGTCGACATTAAAATGACCAAATAAAAAACTCTTTTTAATATTACTGGGAGAAATCTTCGTCGTTTATTTGGAATATGTTTCTACCAACTTTTAAGCATTATATTAAAAATTAAATAGATACTCATCAAAAGCGAATTAATAAATACTCTCAGAATTATTTAACGCTCATAACAACCAAAATTATATAAATTAATGAGCTACTGATAATTGTCAGTAGCAATAATAATTAATTTATATTCTAATCAAAATTATGTAAAATCCAAAGGCATAAATAAATAAAAATAACTTATTAATGTAAATTCAAACTTCAAACAGATAAATTCCGTCCTTGTTGACGGGTTACAGCCAATAATGACTTAAGTAAGAAAATATTCAAAAAATAAGTTATTAATAAAAATTATTAACAATTAAAACAAAAAATCATTTTATTCAACAAATTATTATAAAACTACAATTTTCAAGCGAGTGTGATTTTAGATTTAAGTGAAATTGGCTGCTTTCGATTGCTCTCTATTTCTTCACATCTACAATAATTAATTGCACAATTATAATAGGAAATAATAAAATGAAAATCTTCGCAAAATTTTGGCTTTAAAATTGAAATCAATTACAAAGAAAGCTTTTTAAAAACAGCAATTTTCAAAAACTCAAATATGGTTTTTAGAAATATCTATTCGTTCTGCAACGAACAACAATTTATAACATCGCAATTATTAATTTCTGAGTTCATGACAATTTATAGGCAGAAAATTTTTTGTTTCAATATACAGTGAAATCCCGATATACCAAGAGACTCTCGCAATAGTTTTGCTGACAAGTCACTTAAAAGTAATACTGAGTACTACAGTAACTTAGTTGCAACAGTCAGGACGAAGATTAGAATACAGACAGGCACGCCACTTAGGTTTTTATGTATTTCTCAGATTAGAATTGAGCAACCCAACCCAAACTCAAACCTATCTAAATCACGCGTCCAGCGACTAATATCTTTTCCGAAATTAAAAGAAGCATTTTCTTGAAGAAATTTATGAAACAACAGTTGGCATGGAAGTATTTAAAAAATGTTTCACTATTTTAACCATGTCAGCGAAAAGTAAAATTAAATAATCAATTTGATTAAAAGTTCTTATAAAGAAATATTAAAATAAGTATTTTAAAGAAAAAAAATAAATTAACTAAATTTTAGAGCTAAAAATACTTTTATTATTTCAAATACAATTGGGAGCATTGTAAGATAATTCAGGGCAATAAGAGATTATATAAACGCGTGTTTAAAGGAGAGACTCTGATTAGTTGGTTAGACACATTGGCAGAAATTGAATTCATATCAAAGGCAACGTTTTCCAAAAAAATCGGGAAAGTCCGGTTGAAGTGGTATTCAAGAGATGGTACATCAAGAAACCTGAGAACAAGCCTAAGAGAAACCACATGAGAAAATTATAACTAGTAGAGAGTTGAAAATAGGAGATATGGTGCTAGTTAAAGGAGAAGCAAGGTCCAAATATAAAGACAGATACGAAGGACCGTAATAAGTGATTCAGAAGATACAAAATAGGTGATATTCGTTAAGAGATGAGAATGAAAGACTGATTCAACGAAACGTGGAGAGGATGAAAGGATTTATTAAAAAGGAGGATGAGAGGTTATTTAAACATAATTATCAGTGAACAGTAAAATTAAATAATCAATTGGATTAAAGATTTTATAAAGAAATATTAAAATCATTAAATTAAATAGGTATTTAAAAGTAAAAATTTAAGTATTAAAAAAATAAATTAGTTTTAATATTTCAAATTTTTTAATAAAATAGTAAGTGTAGATTCTAAATTAGTTAAAAATAAAATTGTTAATTTTTAAAATTTCTAATGTATTTTTAAGTTTATTAATAAATATTTTAATTAAATTAAATTGCTCGCTCTTAAATTGTTTAAATATCACGAGAGAATCTAAGGTTTTATGAATAAAATTAATACTTGGATAATGACTTCTGATTGTGAAATAAATTAAGATGCCTTTACAACGTCTAGCACACTTTAAGCTATGATGATTTGAACATATGATTTCAATATCATCAAACATAACTGACTCAACAACAACAATAATAATAATTCAACATTTAATTATAAAAATTCTGTAAAACATTTTTCAAATAAACTTTACAATCTTTTATAAAAATTTATTTTAAGATTTCACATTGTATTTTGAAATCGAATACTTTGAAATTTCTAATATTTTCGAATTAGTAGGTTTTGATATTTTAAAAATAACACTTTCAATTGTTCTACTTTTAACATTTTCAATCCTCAAATGTCAAAAATAAATTATACTTTGTCATAATATTCGATTATTATGTATTTATTAATAAAAGCTTATAATTACTAGTACATGCAACAGGATGACTGAAGAGACGAAATTATAATTTTGGATTTTATATAACAATAAGATCAATGCCGATAACTAAATAAACATTTATTTAATAATATTAAGAGTACATTTTGAGAATGTGTGTTTAATTTGATTAATGTGGTGCAAATCGCGAGTTGATGTAATTAATATAAATAATTCATGCAATAATTTGTGTTGACATTGACGTATTCACAGAGTTTTCAGATTATAAAAGAAAGAAAAGAAAGCAATCTGGATCATTAGACAATAAGATCGTTTCAAATTCGTGAAGGGTACGCTATATGTTTAATAATTGGTCTAAAACTAAGAATAAATTGTGTAAGGATTTATTGACCAATATTAGTGAGTACAATGAAGGTTGGTTGAGTGAAATATTTATTTCTGATTTAAAAGTGTAACTAACTATTGGGAAAGCCAAAGGATCCATAAATAATTGTGTAGAATACTGTGACATGTGTGTTGAATAGCTTTGTTGGTAAATTTTGAGTATGTGGATTGTTGTTGTTTGAATTAAACTTATAAAAAGTTTTAAAAACATTTTTTAAAGATATTTGTTTAAAAATTGTTAAAAATTGAAAAATTATTTATTATTTATAAATAAAAAATATTCTGTTAAATTAATAAAATTTGAATAGTTTGATAAAATAATCAACAATAAACACAGCTTTTTATACCCTACCTCATTATGACAGGAAAACTGTCAAAATATATCGCAATAATTTAATTAATTATTTAATAATAACAATATTTTAAACAACGTAATAATATATAAACCCTTGCTGCAAAGTATATATTAAATGGATTTTATATATTTTTGATCTTCATTTTAAATTCATTTTTTGTTTTCTGATTGTTTTAAAGTTTACTTTAAGATCTTTAAATAATATAAATTATATTTTCAACGAATTTAATAATTTCAACTTAAAAAAATTAAATATAAATATAAAATTCAAAGTAAAACAATATAATATTCCATAATTTTTCAAAGGTTATGAAGTATATAACATGTTTTCACATTTAACAAAGAAAAATCCCTCCAATAAGCCTCTGTAAATAATTCAAGATATAAATATAATTGTACTTTGATTTCTACTCCTAAAAGATTTATAAATCTATTGGTTATTTTTTTCATTTTATAGTGTTATGCATTTTTATATCCCCATTTTGCAATTTTATATGCACATTTATGAAATTTTATATACCCATAAATAAATTGACTTTATATTCAGTATATATATTTACTTTAAAAAATGTACCGAAAACAACGAAAAAATATCACTAAAAAAAATTTATGATATTGTTATAAATGAGTCAAAATGAAAATCAAACAATATCTAATATTTCAAAATCTTTCTCTTTAGATAGAAAAACTGTCAGGAAAATTCCATCTTCGAATTAAAAATCTGAACCATTCAAATCTTCATCTGAAAAAATAAAAGAAACTTGCAAAAAAAGAAATAATGTTCATTCAATCAAACAATCTCATGCAATAATTCATTAATACAAAAAGTAGTTTTAAATCAGCATCAAAAAGAAATATCTCTGTCCACAATCTCAAGGAAACTAAAATCAATTGGGAAATACAAAAAAAATATTAAGTTTAGCTCCTCAAGAGAGAAACACTCTTGAAAAAATTTAAGCGAGAGCAATTTATGCCATGGAAATTTTTAAAGATTTTCAGATGAAAATTTAGTTTTTCTTAATGAAACAGGATTTAATAACCATGCAATTCGTTGTTATGGCTATTCAGCAGAAAATACCAAAGCTTATATGACTGTGCCTGCCAATCGAGGTATAAATAGAAGTTTATTTACTTCAAGGAGTAATTTCTTACAAAAATAAAAATGGTGCATTTAATTCTGAAAGTTTTATGGAATTTATTTATTTATATCTTGTTCCATATTTTAGAACTCATCCCCAGGAAAGTTCTTATTATGGATAATGCAAGATTTCATAAATCACAAGTTATATTGCAAGTTTTAAGGGAAAATAATATTTTATTTAAATATTTAGTACCTTATTCACCTGAATTAAATCCTATTGAAGAAATTTTTTCAATGTTAAAATCCCGATATGCTTTGAAAAATTTGCAGCCTAATGTAGAGATTGAATTTGCTTTAGATGGAATCTTATTAGGGTTTCTGAAACGGAAAAACCGAATCCGAAAATCTCCGGTTTTCTTCTCATGTATTCAAATCCGATATCCGTTAAATTTATCCGACATCCGTTAACTGATTTTTTAAAATTTCTTAAAATTCATTAATTTTCTAGTTTTATATAAATTGTTGATTTGTGTTCAATAATTTGTTTAAATACACCTTAAAAATGTATTTGTATCGACAAAACATAAGGGTAAATAATTCTTTCAGTTAGTTTTAATTAATCCTTTCAAAATTAAAGCCTCTTATTTTAACCCATCTAGTTGAGTTCCAAAAAAACATCAAAAATATGTGAACATTTTAACTAATCTTCTAATGGAAAAGTAGAATGTAAAATATGCAAAACAAAAATTTCGAACAGCAATGGCTCTGCTGGTGCAGTGATAAACCGCATAAAAACGATTCATGGAATTATGCTAAGTAAGTCAAGCCATGAAGTTGGTGATAATGGTGAGCCAGTTATGAAAAACCAAAAACAATGTTTGATTTCATGACATGTTGTAGCCAATAAGAAATTTTGACTAAACTAGCTGTTGTGGATGGAATTTCAATAAGAGCAATTACGAGATCTAATTTTATACGAGTGTCATTAGCAAAATGCACCAAACATCTATTAAAAAATGCATTTGATGTCATGGGACTTATTCATAAAAGTTGTGAAGAAAAATTTTATTGATCCGATATCCGGCGGTTTACAAAATAAGGCAGTTATCAAAATACAAGATTTTCAGAAACTCTAAATATTATCTAATAATAATTATTCTATTCAATGGTTAGGAATTTTATCAAAATATGAGAAATTGGGTAGAAAAAGCTCGAAGAAAAGAATCATTTGTTTAAATAAATATTTATTAACAAATTTAATAATTGATTTTTTAAACTTCAATTCTCATCTGTAAATAAAATTGCATAAATTGGTATATAAAATTACATAAATGGGTATATAAAAATGCATAATTGGTATATAAAAATGCATAAATTGGTATATAAAAATGCATAAATTGGTATATTAAAATGCATAACCCTGTATTTAAATTTAATCTTATTATAATTTTTATGGATTTTAAAATGTTTTAAAAGTCTGTGAATGGATTCTATCTAGCCTTTCATGCTATTTATTTGATTTTCATCAAATTGATGATTTCACTGATTTCTTTTTTAGAATAAAAACAAAGAAAATCTCAGATTTAAAGAAGCAATTCTATCTAATAGAAATAATAAATATTGGTAAAAAAAATTTTAAATATTTGTTTAAATCTTATCATATATTTAAAACATTTGTGGGAAGGAAAGGATGCAGAAAGCGAAAGACTTGTTATATTTTGTTTTGGTCTAAATATTTTATATTTCATTTTATGAAAAAAACTGGGAAAAATTATGTCGAAAAAAAATATTAGATGGACAAAAAATATTTTTTAAGTTTAAATAATAATAATAATAATATAAATAAAAATAATAATAATAATAATAATAATAAATAATAATAATAATAATAATAATAATAATAATAATAATAAATAAATAAATAAATAAAATGTAAATTATGTACAGTATAAAATACACAATCTATTTTAAACCTTTATCATATCAATAATAACATACAATAGCGACGGCCACTAAAGGTGATTTTTATGATTTTTATTTTATTTTTTGGATTTTAAACACTGTATTTATAGTTCTAAAGCATTTAGTTCTCATTTAATGACTATTATAGAAAAATTTAAATCAATATATTTAATTTAATAAAAGAATAATTGGAAAAGGAAATAAAAAACATTTGTGATAAATATTAAATGTAAAGAAATCTACAAAAAATTAATCCTAATAATTAAGGAATGCCATGAAAATATCAGTATTAAAACTAAATAAATGAACAAATCTAAAAAATATTTAAACTTACGCTTTCTGGTAATAATATATTTGGTCAGCAGTTAGCGAAGGTCTTGAATCGGCAACAGAGTTTTGGAAATCCTCCAAATTAATTTCACATTTCACATTTGTTTCTATGAGATGAAAAATATTAATCATTGGTCGTGTCTATCATAGAAGTTTAAAATGGACAGTTGCCTATGGCCGCAGAATTTAAGGGACCTCCAATTTTAGGTTAAAAGATAAATAATTGTATATTTATTAAAATGATAGATCACGAGTAAAAATCAATTAAAAAATTGAAGGGAAGTTTTACATTTTAATTAAAAATTAAAAGACTATCTGATAAAAATCCAATGAAAACTGACGATAAAAATTGATAAATAACTGAATTCGAGTTTGTTTACACGCCTTTCTTAAATTTATCGAATTTGCAGAATTGTTTTAAATATTAAAAACTTTTCAGAATTGATATAGATTATAAAAAACAGAAAAAAATTATTTTTTTAAACTATATTTTAAGTCGAAAAAGAAAAAAGAAAGGTTTGCGAATATTATTAATTAGAAAAATAGCTAATGTGAGTAATTTGGTGCAGTAATTCTCAAACCTTTTTGGTTACCGATTCCTCCATTATAACTTTTCGTTTTAACGCCTGTTGTGTATATATGAGGGCCTCTCCAAATAAAATGGATTTTTTAAAAGATTTTTTATTAATTTAAGAAAAATAGGAATGCATAAATAATATTACAGATAAAAAATTAGAAATAAATTATAAAAATGTTTATATGATACAACCCGAAAACAATCTTAATCAATCAAACTGTTGCATACAATAAAACCTTTTCGATAATTCTGAAGCTTCAACTGGTCTACATCACCCACTTAATGTATCAAAATTGTTTAAATAATTCACTTAAAATATTGTTCCCCTTAATATTTTAATAACGCAAGTATTAGGATTCTATCTAAAATTCACAATTTTATGGAACACTGATTTTCTTTGGCTCAAAACATTCTCATTGATGTCAACAATAATGATCTCATATCAAATGTTTATCACATTCATGATCATTTGTAAACATAAGTAAAAATATATTCGATAAAAATGTAAAAATAAAAGATTAATAATAGTAAAAATAGAAAAATTATCATTCATTATTAATCATATAATCAAAGCCATAAAGTAAATGAAATGTAATTGGCTAAAAACATGATAATAAAACTTTTAATAGATCAGAGTAAAAATTAAAAATTATATAAACAGATCTAAAAAAGGTTTCTAAATATATTATAATCCAATTTGGATTTTTTTTAAATATTTAAATAAATATTTATTTAACAGCTTTAAATTCTTTTCTTTGTTTATATAAATATAATTTAGATAAACAACTGTGTAATTACCGCATAAAATAATAATAATAATAATAATAATAATAATAATAATAATAATAATAATAATAATAATAATAATAATAATAATAAATAATAATAAATAATAATAATAAATAATAATAATAAATAATAATAATAAATAATAATAATAATAAATAATAATAATAAATAATAATAAATAATAATAATAATAATAATAATAAATAATAATAATAATAATATAATAAAATAATAATAATAATAAATAAAATAATAAAAATAATAATAATAATAAAATAATAATAATAATAAATAATAATAATAAAAAATAATAATAATAAATAATAATAAAAATAATAATAATAATAATAAAATAATAATAAAAAAAAAAATAATAATAATAAATAATAATAATATTATTAAAAAAATAATAATGTAAATGAACCTGATTCAGTAAATCGCATCACAGCCTTATTTTCAGATTGATTCACAATAGACAATAAATCGACAAAGGAATAGGAATACATCCATTGAGATTCATTCAACTTTGAATCAAGAAAATCCCAAACTGAAAACACTTGATTGGCCACAGATATTTTAGATTGATTAAGGAAAAATTTCAAAGCATCAACTCTTTCTTTCTAGTGAGAAGGATGAAATAAACCTTCAGTTAATTAACTTAATTAATTTTACAACGTCAGATGGATTTTTGCAATGTATTCTACCATTAATTCTACCCGGTCTCAAAATAGCAGGATCAATTAAATCAGGTCTATTGGATGCTGCTAAAATAAAAATTCCAGAATTTCTTGAATCGGAAATTCCGTCGATTTCTGTTAACAATTGATTGACAACTCTATCCGTTACTCCAGTATTATCATGACCTCGACTTTTTAACCATTTAAATAGAAAATAATTTCACTTATGTTTCTTACCGAGGAGCCAGAGAATCAAATTCGTCAAAAAACAACAACATCGGCTGGTTTTTCCTTGCACTTAAAAAGGTTTACTATAAAAAATATATTGAACAATTTTACTTCTCAAATAATTTCCGAACTTGTTCCTCACTTGCTCCTATATATTTACTTAATAACTCTGGACCCTAAAAAATAAGTTGGTCATGTTTTGTTTTAATCTTTCTAACTTTAATCATTTGAAAGTTCATCTTAACTTCATTCGAAAGTGCTATCGCCAAATGGGTTTTACCGGAACCCGGGAGACCATACAACAGAACTCCTTGTTGTAACTTTATTGGGGATTTTTTAAATAAATTTGAATACTAGAAAAATCAATTTTGAAAAGTTATTTTTGTTTTGTTTTCTAACTTCTGATGGCCAAATAAAAGTTTGCCGAAGTATGTTTTTAGCATAATCAAGTCCATACAAATGACGAAAAGATATTTTCATCAATCTTTGTCGTTTACTAAGATTAGATAACTGATATGAAGAACTTGTGACTAGTGAATGATCAAGATCAGAGAGATCCAATTTCACGTCATTTGCCGGTTCGTCATTATCTGGAAACAAATTGGTAATTGAAAACCTTTTTCTGATGAATTATTTCATAATAAATTACCAACTGCTCTTTTAATAGCATTTACAATCGCATTTTTCGTTATTGCAACCGCATCAAAACCGCAAAAGTTTTCTGTAACCCCAAAATTTGATTTCAAACGAGATAAAATTTCCTCCCGGTGGCATGTATCAATGATATTGTTTGTTTCTATTTCTTTTAAACATTTATCGACCACTGTCATAAATATATTCTAAATGAGAATTTGGATAATAAATGAAGTTCACAAAAATCGTATTAAAATAAAAAGTCAAATAAAAACGTAAATTAGACATTTCAAAATGTTTATCCTAAATAATTGAGATTAGAATCAAGGATCAACTTCAGACATTTTAGAAAAGATTCGATATAAATTTTATGGAAATAGAGGAATTTTACTGTAAAGATCGTTTGCTAACATTTTATAAAATTGGTTAATTTAAAAGAAATAATTAGAAAAACCAATATTAATTAAAATCAAATATTAATTATCATTTTCGATAAACAATGGTAAAAATATTTGCACAAACTTACCTTATTAATTACAGAAAAATCGATTGTGTGCTTAAATAGAATTGTGCTTTGAAATGACTTTCTCATAATTACATTGTGCAAGGAATAAATGCTTCGGCAGGTCGAGATTGTTATGACTTTTGAATTCCAGCCAAGCTTGTTGATAACTTCAAAAGCATATTTCATAGCTAAATTCATTTTTTTAAATATTCTTTAACATGTAAAAATTTAAGTTGATAAAACTTTTATTAAAAACATAATAATAATAATAAAAATAATAATAATAATATTAATAATAATAATAAACATTTTAATTAAAAATTTTTTAAAAAAATTTATAAATATTTAAAATTTATCTCTATTATAATAAAATGATAAAATAATAATGATACATTTTAAAAATTTAATTTTACAAATTTTGATTTGACAATACATATAATATTAAAAAATTTTTAAACAATAAAGAAACATCAATTTATCACAATTTAACATACTCAAACTATTTTAAAATATTTGTAACATTCGTAGTCACATCACTTTGCACATTAATCTTTGCATTTAATGACCTTATCAACAATGATTCACATATGACAATACGTTCCCAATAATTATTACAACTTTTAAACAAAATTTTAAAATCAGACGTTTTTAGTTTACTTTAACATCCTCTATTGTGCTCATTAATATTGGTCAAACCCCTCAATCGACAATGCTCTAGAACTCGAGTACAGAAATGACGGGAAGTCTCTCTAATGTATGTAGCGAAGGATGTGAATTGAGTAAAAATAATAAACAAGTATATAAAATAATGAGCCTAAATTTGTGTTAGTCTTTTCGTAATCGGAAGGTTTTACAAATTATAAGAGGAAGGTAAGCAAGCAGTTGGGAAATTTAGAGTATATGATCGTTTCTAATTCATGTAAGGTACGCAATATGTTTATTAATAAATCAAAAACTCCGGTTGGATTGTGTTCTGATCTCTTTTATCAATTTACATGTAATGATATGTAATTTAAGTAGTAGGATGTGAGCCCGTCAGGTACAACCCCCTTAGGTTACGTAATATTACATAATATCTGACATCTTTCCACGCTGTTACTACCTGGAGATTGACCTCTGTCCACTCAGTTGCTACCTAGTAATTGACCTTTGACCACTGTTGCCAGGTGACCTCATGATTACTTCACGTTCCCACTTGTCAGTCACAACCCGGAGACACACTTATTACCTAACCCTTATTATGCCACGCAGTTGTGGACCAACGCACCTACCGTTCTTAAACCGTTCATATACACACACCAACCAACGATCACCGATCACACCCATCCACACCGATCAGCGCCCATCATCGCCTAACACGTCTACAACTAAGTCGTAGACTTAACAAAATCACTTACTAGTAATATTCATATTATTATAATTATTATACTTCTTACTTCATATAAACGTAAGAGTTTCGTTTACCTCATTGATTTATGTTACTTGCATATAATATATTAAAAAATTATATTTACTTGAAATTTTCAATTGTTAATAATATTATTACATAAAAAATAATCATTAAACATAATAAATTAACATCAAACTCGTCTTAAAATAAATATTCAATCTTAAATTATTTAGCTTATTGGCTATTTTGTTAGTAGTATATTGCGTAATAATTCTGTCAAATTGATCATAAAACTTTATTAATTTTCATGAAAATTTAAGTTTACAACAATTAGAGTATATTGATAGTTTATTTAATTAAAATAAGTCACTCAAAACTTAAATTTGAACACTGGATTTACAAAATTCAATATTTTAAGAAAATAATTCATAAAGTTTAAAATTTCAACTTAACTAAATGTAAAAAATTAAATTATACAAGATTTACTTTACCAATTTCTATAAAATTTGAAATTTACAGCAAATAAAATATACAGATTTAAATTCTATTAAAAAATTTAATTTTGAAAATAAATAATTCGCCAACGATAGGATTTGAACCCCTGACTCAACGAATTATTACCGACACCAGACTGTTACAAGTCTCATTTTATTACCCAAATTTCTAATAATAATAACAAAACAATAGAATAAAAAGACAAACACATTTTTAAGACAACATTTATTTAAATAAAAGCTTCAATATCTTCCACATCAGTGGCATTGATACCTAAATAATGTCCGAATGCAAAACTTTTGTTTTTAGTTACGGATTGACGTTTATTATCGTTGTTACTTAAAGCAATTTTACAATTTTTAAAAGTAAACAACTGATGATTTCTCGTCCCTACTCTCGTTTGAGGAACAGAAAAAATTATATATCGTTTCTATAACAATCAAGACAAGAAAGATGCTTTATTTCCGTTTCTTCCAAAGTAATTCCCTTTGCTTTATTACTTTCAGTTTCACCTAAAAGACTATAGCATTTTGGTCGTAGGAAAACCCATTCCATATATCGAAGTCCCTTACTCTCATCTTTGAATTAACCTATTACTGAGTCAAGTTTTCTTGAATACAAAGGATTGACTATGATAATAATTCGAAGTGTCCAAAAGATAATCCGAAGCCATAGCAGGTAAAAGAGTACTTAATTTACAAATTCATTCAATTTCATCCAACTCTATAAATTATTAGCGATACTATCACCTAAATTCGTTGTAACAACTATTTTAGATTTAGTGGTTTTATGAAAATAAGTCACTGGGTTTACAAATGAGTCACTGGACTCACTATATAAATTGATAAAGAATAATCGATCCATGAGTTTTATATCAATATTTTTTAAAAATTCACGCATACTGTATTAATTAATGCTAACAAAATTCACACAATTAATAATAATGCTATTGATAATAATAATTTAACTTTCACAACAATAAAAAAGACAAACAATTTTTCATACGTAAATTTATTACAAACACGTATTTGGTAAACATTATCAATATCAGTCAAGTGGATACTAATGATATCTAAATAAACTTTTGTTTTTAATTAGAGCTTTGAAAATATCTAAATACTCATCATTTTTAATGTTTACCAAAACGTGTAAAATTAGATTTACATTCATTAACAACATGCTAATTAACCGATAATTTCGGACATTAAAGCTCTAAAACCAAAAATTGATTAAATAACCATTAAAAATTCACCAGGACTTATGTGATACCTATTAAATATTTCAATAATTTATGATTCAAACTATATATATTATAATACTTTTCGATAAATTTATAGATAAACTATTAGGTGATTTGTTATAAAGTTATCTAAAAGGTTAAGAATTTTAACCCTATGTGAAGAAATAGGTAATAACTTTAACCCTTAGTAATTAAAGAAGTAACAATTTTAACCCAAAGTAATGAAATATTTAATAATTTTAACTCTAAATAATGAAAGAGGTAATAATTTTAACCTTATGTGATTAAAAGTTATAACCTTATGTAAACCAATAATCACTAAATACCAACTATATTATAACAAGTATATTAATAAAGAGTAGTTGCTTAATTGGTAAAAAAACATACATATTTTTTAAAAATCGTTTACAATTTTTAAGTACCTGTTAAAAATGGTTTGAAAATATGAATAAATATTTTAATTTAAGAATATTGAATTGAAAATCTCTATTGAAATTAGATTAAAAAGTATATAAATTTGTTAATCGTCAATTTAAATAAACTCGTAAAATTATTGATTGATTAAATGCAATTGTTAATTAGAAATATTAATTTGAATATTATTGACTGAACTTATTTTTCAATAGAAAGTTATTCTTGAAACAAAAATAATATTTCAATAAATTTTGTTTAAATAAATTTTGAAAAATAAGAAACCAAATACTTGATTTTGATTGGCTGTTACTATTGCTATTGACAACGAAACTATTTTTCGATAAATTTAATCGCTAAACTCATGTTCAAAATACTAATAAATTTATCAAAATATTAAAATTATTACAGTTTTCTTGAAAATAATTTGAAAACGTACAAACCATATTGAATTTTTCAATAAACTTATTATTTAACTAAAACCGGTTGTTGAAAATACTAATAAATTTATCAATTAAAATAATTACAGTTTTCATGAAAATAATAATTTGAAAATAAAATTATAGAATACTTGATTTTAATTGGTTAATTCTATTTATTACCAATGACAACGACTCAAATTAATTCAAATTTTAATGTTCAAATTATTTTCTAAATATTAATGGTACCGCATTGATTAGTTGATAAGAAATCATACTATTCAATCGAACATAATTTCATTAATCTTTTTAAATAAATCAACAAAACAAAAGTCATTAAAAATTATTATGATGTTGAACTTGTTGCTAATCATTAATAAATAAACTTATTTTATTTAAAACATCCGAATCTAATTACATGCATTGTAAAACGCTACAATTACCATAATTCATTACTCTAACGTTTCCTTATAAAGAATACTTCAACAATGTTTCCAAATCCTTACATATAAAAGTTGTAATTATAGCGATTCAAGCAAAATCAAATAGATCGACTAGAAAATTTTTATGTACAACAAATATTGATTAAATTGACTATCAAATGTCGTAATTTATGGTTACCGTACAATAAGAATTTGCCTCTATAAAAATATACTAATTATCCCTATTAAAAGTTTAACAATTTATTGAACTACAAATACTTTTCTTCAATACAAAATGAATTTAACAGAATAAAAACAATATTTGTTAGCATATTGATAAAAATTAATATACTTTAATGTCCAACTGGATATCCAACCACCTTAATATCTTCGATAAAATTTTAATTTCTATCATAGTAGCAATACACATTCAAAATACCACAAATCATCGACAAAAAAGGATAAATCTACTCAATCCTTGAATTCATCTTCGATTCACCTAAGAACTATAATTACTATCATGTTACCAGTAAAGATTGCATTAATAAGCTACAATTTACTGACAACAATTCCACATATAAAGCTAAATTATTGATGCTTCTACACATACTTTACATTGGATTTAACCCCTAAAGTTATAGTGACTGTAATTCAATGAATTACCACATTGAAATTTGTTTACATAAATCCTGCAATAGCTAGATTTATTAAAATGCAGTAAGAATTTTTAATAAATTTTTCTTACACGCAATAGTAATACCCTGATATCCCAATCAATATTTGATTAAGACTCCTCAATCGTAACCAATTATTAAACTTTTCACCTTTATTTGGTAAATTACTGATCATTTCACGTAAAACTCTATATTTATCTGTACATACTTGATATTTAACCATAATTTATCCCTTAATATTGATATATTACTGATCATTTTCATAAAAACCCTATATTTATCGGCACAAACTCAATATTTAGCGAAAATATCTCACTTTAAAATTGATATATTACCGATCATTTTCATTAAAACCCCTATATTTATCTGCACATACTCAATATTTAGCCATAATTTATCCCTTAAAATTGATTTATTACTGATAATTTTCATGTAAAATCTAACATTAAATTAATTTTTTTTACTCAATATTTACCTTTGATTAATTTCTTTTAACACTGTATAATATGAAATTACTCATACTGATATCCAAATTATTATTGCGTCATAATTAATCGAATAAATTTCTCACTCAATATTTCCCCTATTAATTTACTACATCTAAACTCAATATTCCAACTTGTAAAGCATACTAGAATTGATCAAAATCCCAATCCATAGTGATAAACCTAACATTTCCATTATATCTAACAACCTGAATTGTTCATACGTTGGAATACTCTCTCTAAAATTGATACAGTTCTCTTAAAAGTTTACATGAAATTCTCAATAAATTCTTTAGTAATATCCTAAATTTAAACTAAAATATTTAACAGGCTCTATGTTATACTAAGTGGGCATACATGATAAATTAATATACTAGATATTATTCAATACCTTATTACAAGTTTTAGTCTAATTACAGACATTTCTAAATAAGTATCATTTGCGTATATGTACCCATAAAATTATTTAAAATCTGTACAATTTCTTATAACATTTCTTATTATATAAGTAGTTTAAATGAAGTTGGGATTAATTTTAAGTCAGATGGTTTAGAATATCTAATCTTCACTCTAATTTTTAAAAATAATCGACGTGACCTCGTATGCTACAGCTTGAAACATAGGGAAAGTGTTAGATTTTAACAAAATAGAATACTAGTATTATTATCGATTTTTATCAATTTTAATGATCAATTGATAATTCAGATAATCTTTTAGTATTCTAGTAATCTATGCTAAAAAATATATGTTAATATTCTTAATATATTTTGTGTTGTTTATTAAAATTTCAAGTAATTTATGTAAATAATTTATTGTGAAGGTTTAATTAGTTCCAAATTTAAAAACTGTGGTAAATACTATTTAAAATTTGTGATATAATCCTATTAAAACAATAAAAATATTCAATTATTCTACATAATTAACTTAATTAATAAAAATGTTGTTTTAGAAAGAAATTATGATTTTGTTCAATAGAACCATTCCAAGAAGCTAATTTGGTTCCTCAAATAAATAAAGCAATTTTTTAAAGTAAACTTGGCGAATTTGCATGGAACTTTATACATCCAGAGCGAACTAATACACTTAACCTCAATGTAAATCCAATAGAAAAGGGGATTCTAGACTTTGTGAGAAAGAGGATGAAACTATGTCTCATGCATTACAGTCATGTAAGGTTCACCAAATACTAACATTAGAGAGACACAATGATTGCCTAAAGATAATATGGAATAATCTAAAAAATCCTAATTTTATTGTCGTGGTTAACCATTCTTGTTCTCTTGTCCTGAATTCTAAACAACGCGTCGATCTTATAATAATTGATACTGAAAGAAAAATAATATTGATGATTGATATTAAGTGTCCAATGGATTCTGTTTCACATTTTGACTTGACTGATAAGGCAAATATTGAGAAATATAGGTTGCTTTAGAGTGAATTACATGTAGACAAACCTGATTATCAGGTAGAGCTTTACACTTGTATTATTGGGCATTAGACTCGATTCCTCCATCAACTTATGATCTGATTTGTAAACTTGGCATTGAACCACTTCAAACAGAAGGTCTTATTAAATAATGTGCAATGAGCAATATCCTGCACTCAGCTAAAATATGGTATTACCATGTGCACGGCATTCTACCAGACTTCTGCAATTAATTTAAAATTATGGATATTTAAACTAACTTAAACTTTTTCATTGAGATCAGAATTATTTTTTTTATTTGAAATGATTCAGACTACATTCGTAATTTATCTTTAAATTCAATATTATTAACCTGACTTTTGCCTTTGAAAAAGTCGTAATTGAATTAAGAAAACTTAGAACATCAAATCAGAGCTTAGTTCGTAGTATTTATTAATGTAAAATTTATATTTACAATGCCGGATGACGACGCCGATGAATCATATCAGATCAAGCAAAAGAAAATTCAGAAGACGCCAATTGCAGAAGAGACTGATTGATCAAATACTTGATAACTTACATTTGAATTCATCCTTCTCTACTACGCTTGCAGTATAAATTGCATGCTTCATGTTGAGCATATTCTTTTCACTGTGAAACAAACTTGTTATATTTAATAAAATTTTAAATAATACCAGTGAGTGATTTTGTTAAGTCTACGACTTAGTCGTAGACGTGTTAGGCGATGATGGATGCTGATGGGTGTGGATGTAAGCTGATGGGTGTGGATGGGTGCGAATTGGTGTGTGTGAACGGTTTAAGAATGGTAGGGTTATGTAACAAGTGTGTCTCCGGGTAGTGACTGACCAGTGGGCACGTGACATAATCGTGAGGTCACCTGGCAACAGTGGGAAAAGGTCAATTACTAGGTAGAAACTGAGTGGACAGAGGTCAATCTCCAGGTAGTAACAGCGTGGATAGAGGTCAGATATTATGTAATATTACGTAAGCCAGTGGGGGTTGTATCTGACGGGCTCACATCCTACTACTAATTTATATTCTATATAACATTGCACTATACATTTCGACAATTTATCCGTCTTCTTCAGGTTAGAAATCACATTAACAAAAACTAAATGAAAATAAAAAAAATGAAACAAATTAACCAATAATTATCGCAATCAAATCGTTCCACAAAATGTAAAATTATTTTAATTTAAAAAAATAAACATGTAAATTAATTTTTAAAAAACATATTTTTCAGCTTTTCTAATGGTATATTCCAATAATTTTTGTCTTAATTTGAAGTAGATGTGTATTTTTTCAATATATAAATAAATTATTTATGGTAGACCTGAATTGGTGTAGTAACTGATGATAATTTATGAAAGATCGTGTAAAACTTTAATTAGAGGTTGTTTACTCTATGAATATAAACTTGTCACAAAAGTTGCTGAGTGTATGCTGTAGGTGAACGAACAGTTCATAACTTGTTCAAGAAATTTCCTTCGAGAGATTTATACTTAACCAATAATGCTCGCTCCGAAGATCAATAAAAACAAAAATATTAAAGAAATAATGAAGGTAGATTCCAGCGCAAAGTGCTTAGAGATTGCATAAAGGTAAAATGTGAGAGATGAAACAATTCACTTGCATTTGCACCAAATAGGTTGTAGCTGATTGGTCATTAGCTTGTGATGAAAAGTGGATACTTTACTCTAATTCTAAGAGTTCGAATCTTTGATTGTCACCAAGAGACTAAATAACATACATCCAAAAGGAGTCCTTGCACAGAAGAAGATTTTATTATGTGTTTGGTGGACAACAGTCTGAAATGTCCATTATGAGTAATTAGTAACGATTCAAACCCTCACAGCTATTTTTGTGAACAGCTTCCATGAGAGCAAGAAACAGTCATCCAGAAACAGTTGATTTCGATCAATCGAAGGAAAGCGTTATAGGTCAATGTTATACGTCACGCGCAAAAGTGACACTGGAAATTTTTCTAAACTTCGTTGAGAAACGCTACCTCACCATCATGATATTTCGCTAACTGATTACCATATTTTCTTTTACAAAATGGTAATTCCTTGGTAAGTAAATAATAAAATAAGCCTTTACTGGAAATTAATTATTATATTGATGAAAAAAGATTTTCGATTATTCAATAATCCTCTTCAATTATTTGATAATCGAAATTTTTTTTTTCGTCAATATAATAATTACTTTACAGCAATGGTTTATTTTATTTTTTTACTTATCTCATATTTTCTTTTCTCTTGACAACTATTTGAGGCATAGCTACTTATTTAAGTTGATGTAATAAATACAGCTTACCAATTTTTCGATTCAAAATTCCCAGATTTTTACAATACCGGCATACTGAGATTGGATTCATATTACTAGTAATATTTTACTATCGAAAACCTCATGAAACATTTTGGTTACCTGATATTTCTTTTTAGATTTTTTATAAATTAGAATAACACTTTAGTTTATATTGTCCAATGGTTGCAAAGTAACTAATTTAGTAAAATTTATTTGTGAAACTTGGACATAATGATATCGATAAATTATTTTAAAAACAGTAATTGGAAACAATATTAGTAATAAATGTAACAATACATACTTGATGCTAGAAGTTCTCCATGAACTATTTGAGAAGAGTGAGTTTCGTCATTTGGAATATTTGGAATAAGAGAATCTAAGTTATCGAAACATATAATAGATGGAGCACGCCACCTTGCTTCTAACAAAGTATTGAATATTTTCTTTTTTATTGAATCTAGCTGCTTGCCTGAAATTTAAAGTGATCTTTAATTTTTATATGGATAAAAGGTACAGAAAACAATTCTTTTAGTCGGTGTTTTATAACAAATAGAAACAAATTCTCAATTAATAATTTTTTTCTATTCTCCAAACACTAATAATGAAAAAGGGACTTAATGGCTGGAAAATAAAATTTTAAAAATAATTAATATTTCATTTAGTGCGGAAATAACAAGCAGTCATTCCAATGTATGCGATATCAAAATCTGAACACAATCTAAGTAGAATGTGAAATCCACTAATAAACACAAAATTCAGACAACAATTATTATTCCTAAAGAGAATGCCACATACATTTGAATGACTGCACGTCATTTCTACTCTCAAGCTCTTGATCACAGTCGACGTAGGGAAACGATTGATATTCCTAAACGCAATTTTGTACTGTATGATGAAAATAAAAGTAAAATATTTTTTGTAGGAATTTAAAAATATTTTATTTAGAGTTTATAAAATAGGTTTTTAAAGATTTATAATTTTTTAATATATTTTTAAAAGATTTTTAAAAGATTAATGTAGAAATTTGTTTGAAAAAAGAATTTAATTTTGTACAGTTTCAAGTTTGAATTTACCTGATTATGACAGTCAGTATGTCGAAATAAAATATATATATATATATATGTGTGTGTGTGTGTGTGTGTACAATTGTTGGACAAATTAATATTTATGAACTCGAATAATGAAATTCTTAGAATATCATAATTAAAGTCTTAAAACTCACTTTAAATAATAACTTGCTTAGCAGAATTTTGAAAAATACCTGTAATCCGCCCGATTTTTGTAAAAAAAATTTCCTAAATTAATTTTCATTTTAACTTTTATTATATAGAATGTATCTCATTGCAATTTTGTGTAGAAAAAAGGTTTTGCATAGTAAATCCATAATCACGTTCTTTATTCATTTCTATGTTTAAAATTTAACAATTTATTTAAATTGATGATTACTTATTTTAATTAATAGAAATAGATTTAAAAGTTATTTTCCATTGAAATATCCCATGAAAATTCATGTAAAAATCTATTTGTCCCAGGTAGTTAATGAACTTAGATAAAATAACATTGAATGGTTAGTTCACATTGATTAGAGCGAATGCATTTAATAATTTTTATTTCAAAATAAAGAAAATTATTTCAGTTAAATAATATTAATTTCAAGTAGCATATTGGGCATAAAATGTTTATAGCAGTATTAAGAATACCAAGGAATTCAAGATAAGTCATTGCTACAAAGTATATATTAAATTTTAAAAATTCAATTATAAAATAATCATTATCAATAAAATAAATTGATAAACATTATTTATTTATTTCATTTAATAAAGTTTGCAGCAAAGGCTTACCTTATTATTTACTTGTTTGAAATTTTAATCTATGTTGCTACCAAGAAATCACCGTCTAGTAATGTTAAAATTTATTTAATACTAAGAACTATAGAATTTAAGAAATATGTAATATAATATAATATTCTCGATTGAAAATCTAATTTTAGAAAAATAATACGTCCGCAAATTTATATCAGAAATAAAAACGGAATGGATACTTATCAATCGCTTGGAAAATTAACAGAATTTTAGATCACATGATTCGAAAGAACATAAACAAAAACAAAATTGAAAACTTACCTAATAAATCTCTACAGTCAATTGAAGAAACAAAATATTGCAAATTTTCAATTGACATTACCATAAGACACAGTTTATGACAAAATAAACTTTTTCCGATTCCTGTCGGACCATAAATTAAAATATTTCGACTTCGATTGTCATTTTCGTCGAGAATTTTTAATAACAGTTCTTTGTATATAGGGTTATCATCGAACCACCTTAAACTATAAAATTGAATAAATAATTAATACCACTAAAATTAATTTATGGCTAAATTGGGTTTAATTAGGTAGAAAATAAAATTATCCAAATAATTTCCTATTGACAAATGGAAATTAACAACAATAAATTTTTGTTGATAATTCATTAACCTACACCTATTTCAACGGAATAAGAATTCCTATAATTCGTTCGAATGAATAACAACTCTTAGTATACACCAGCTTCAGTTCATAAACAAGTTTGAATGAACATCTAACTGCAGTTATTTTGCAGTTTATATATTGGCCATTTCTAAATATACTGTCAAGTAATTTTTTTAATAAGGGGTCATTCATATATTATGTACGTACCGAGGGGGTGGTGGGGATATCACAAGTGAATGATTTGTGTACGAGTGCGTATGGGTAAAAGTCAACAAATGCGTATGAATGAAAAAATAAAATGATATAATATAACTATATTACTATTTTGTATTAATTAATGGTCTAATAATTATATATATATATATATATATATTGCTGCATGGTCTTTGTATCATCTTCTAGTCCTTAGGTGGCAGGTAGTGCATATTACGGGCACTGCTGCACATAGACTTCTTAATAGTACAATATTAGCAATGGTATTACCATCTTTGTTTTTAAAACATGTATGAACACAAAATTTTGATGAATAATATTCATTGGATCTTCATGTTTAGCCCTTTTAGGGCTTCATTATTTTCAGAATAATTTATTATTTTTGACAATATTTTTCAAACGAGACTACACATAGCCTAAATATTATAGTACCGTTACTACTAAATAAGAATTATTTTTAGAATTAACACTATTTAAACCTTTTATAAACGCCTGCTAATTAATGTATTTCGATACGAAGGACGTTAAGTCAGTTAAGAATATGTGCGCATAGGGTGGGTCTTAAAATGTACGAATTGCAAATGGAAGAGCGTAGTGTCAAAATCTGGATTTTTTGCGTACATAATATATGGATGACCTCTAAAGTAAATTTTAAGACTTGGATTGTGACCTCGTAAAGTTATGAGATCATTATTTAAGCTTTTTAATAATACTTTTATTCAACATGTTTTGTAAATTTACTTTTAATTAATTTTCTTTAGGTTTTTAGGAATTTTATTCAATTTATGACAATTATTGGATTTATTTTTCGATTTATTGTAAGTCAGATTAATTGAAAACTAAAATTCATTAAAATAAAATTCATTTTTTATCAAAAAGTGTCTATATTCTGTTGGGCCAGAACACAAACGGCCTTGTAAATGTTTAAATGAATCGGTAACACACATGCAAAAATAACATGCAGATTTAAATTCAAACCTATTAAAACACCAATTAACCTTATCAAAATGCAAGGAAGAAAACAATTAAATATAAAAGTACAAACACAAAAATAAATTAAAATAATAACAAAGCGCAACAAGATCCGCACGAAATAAATATAAACATAACACGAAAACCCAACGATTTTGACCGAAATTTGACAATTTATTAAAAAATGCGAAATTTCATGAAAATGAAATTAAAATTAAATAATTGGAATTAGAAATAATTCAATTAAAAATCTAAAGAAAAAAATTGTCAAATAAAATCTCAAAATAATAAAATTAAAGATTAGAATATACCAGAAAATTCCAAGGTCAAAATTTGTTTTACTAAATCAAAAAGAACACGCAAGGTTAGGGTCGTACAATAGGTATATATACCGATTCATTTTTACATAATTTTAATCATTTTTAAAGCATTTTTAAATCGTTTTAGAACCGTTTTTACTCTTTAAAAATCTATTTTACGATGTAAGTGAGAGTTTTTATTTGACAACTCTCTCCACGTCGCATCCTCGATTAGAGCTCTGCTTGGGTGTCGGCGTGGGGAGAGCGATGTATTTATGATTTTGAATGTTTGTTGATTTGATTAATGTAACGGGTAATTTATATTTGTCTTTTAATAAAATATTTATAATGCATAAATTGTTTTTTATTGTCGAAATTTTTCCGGCCCACAGCCAAAGACACACTACAAGTTATTAAAATCAGACATACTATTCGAATTCGTATAAGTGCGTGGAATATCGCCAATGATTCGTGCCCGTGAAGGCTCCGGTGTGCGGAACGCAGGGGTCGGACCGTCAATATTATTCCGTATAGGGGAAGAGAGGGATAAGGAAGTGGTCTTTTGGCTGTTTTCTCGTCTCTCAATTTCCATAAACTCGACCTAAACTATCTTACATACGGCTCAAAATCATCACACGAGTAGTCCAGTGGGCACTCATTAACTATAATATGAACACAATGCGCCTAAGGTCAACCAGGGGAAAGGTAACGGGTAATTAGAAAAATGAAATCGTTGTTATGAATTCCAATCATAACCAACTAGGAATTTAATATAACCGTAAATTTCAAGCTGTTGACATGAATTTAAAGTAACCATGAATATTGAGCAATGGCCATGAGCTTATAGTAACAAAGCTAAGTTTAAAATAAACTATAGATCCACGTAGTCGTCAGGTAAAATGAAGTATAACTTTAAGTTGTTGTTTCGTACTAACGTCATTGAAGTAATCATTGTGAACCTTTGCTATCTATAGGATTTTAATGCTGTATGGGCAGCCAAATCATTGAGTTAACCTAAGATTTCCGTAATATTTATAAAATTTCTAACGTCACACTGGGAGACAATATTACTACTTGAATAAACGTAGGTGAAAACAATTAATTTAAAGCGTTTGTTACCCTAGTAATATTCAATATGATTACTCGAGGATAGAATAGATTAACGCAACCACCAAAGCAAATAGGTTAACGTAATAAAAATCCAAGTTAGGGAAATTTAGAATAGGTAAAATTAAAACTTGCCCAAATTAATCTTGATTTAACTGTTTTCGAAAATACACAAAAATCAACTTACAAAATTCCCGATTTCCCAGTAACATGAATAACCTGATGTATTAGGAAATGCGACGCATGGATATTCTGATTTCAAGAAAAATTTGTCCCAATAATTAAAATAATCATAAAATAAGAAAAGAGAAAACATCCAAATTGATTTATCATAATCACAACCAACGAGTACTACATAGGGAAGTCATCACAAGAAATACACTAAAACCTCCCCATTGGTATGAACGAAAAACCATAAACTAGATTGGTGAAAGTCATTAATAATTCCAGTCAGGAGGCAACGGCATCATCCGGTTGAATCTGAGGGTCGAGTTAGCAGGGGGAAGCATTACGCCTCTAATAGACGAATAATTGAACTTTCTAATCATTTCCCGGAAAAACCTGACCATAAACACCGACTTACTGGAAGTTAAAATATAATTAATTAAAACCGAACAAAAACCTCACTATCTAGATATGGAATCCATGGCAAATCTGAAATGCGACTATACAGAATAATCAATATTAATTCCTTAACGCACAGGGCGAAAATCCAACGAGCCGACTGCAGCTAGCATGCCGTTTTTTCACGCACCTAAGCACAGTGCAACTATGACATTTAGGGGGAAATCAATAAGTCGTTCCACGCACACGACCCAGGGTAAGAGCAATGAGTGTGAATGATACAACACACACATGCGCAGGCTACGCCCACCAACAGCTAGATTCCATAAAATAATGCCAACGCTTCCGATCGATTATAAGATTTTAGATAATTTTCAAAGATTGAATCAACAACAAGACTGCACTAATGAGGACGCCTCGACTAGGACATCTAATGAAGGAATGACGCGGAATCCCAATCCACAGATCAAGGGTAAAATTTATTTACGATTTTTAACTCTTAACTCCCGAATAATAATTTTCAAATAATTATATACTGGATTAAAAAAACCTAACAATTAATTTTAATAATTTCGATTTTTCAAGAATTACAAATTTGGACAATTGATTTTTTGTTGATGAACTTCGCTTGTCTACGCTTATTAGAATAACTATTTTAAGGGATTTTTTTTATTTAAATTCTTAGAAATTGAATTTTAAAGAAGTAGAAGGCATCTCGATTTACGACGGAAAATACTCCAATTTGCTCTAGCTAGGTTCAGACAACGCAGGATTGTATAAAAATCATCTTTAAATAACTAAAGTGCCACGGCCCACAAACTTGAGCGGCTTAAATATGGATCGGGAAATCATATATGATAGTTGCGAAATATAAGAATGTTAGTTTGAAATTAAAAGGCATTGTAAAATATCCAGCCATTTCTTAAATCTTATAGTGATATTTATAGTTGACTTTTGTAACCATATCGTATATTAAATCATTTGAAATTAAAACAATAATTTACTTACGACATCTCATTTTTTTTTGATTTAATTTTCTTCTCCTTCATTCCATAATTAAAGAACGTTATTTTGAAGATTTGACCGTCGTCCGTTAAGGTTACTAGGCGACCAAATATGTATAAGATTTAGTATAGTATAACAAAATTGATATTTTTTTTGGAAGTAAACATTTCATAAAACGTTGAAAGTGCAACGTTAATTTTATTGTAAGTACGCTTGTTCATTCTTATTTATTCACATCGCGTAGAAAATTTTCGCTAGATAATTGCCGGCCAATATAGTAAAATAAATGTAATTGATGGGGTATGTTTGGTCACACGTGGATAATCTGCACGATAACATTAAGAAGTTCCAATCGCGTTTCCATATAGAGAATGTTGTTAGTAGAAAGTTAGACCCATGTTAGGAAGTTAAGTTGTTTTTTTGAAGGACGACAATGATTTATCGATATCATCTTAAGAACTATAATAAGAATTTTAATCTTCCTTGACAATTATTGAATTTTGATGACAAACCCATTTGATCATGATTTTGTTCAGGAATATCAGGACCTTTTGTTCGTGTTCCCACGCACGTTGCCGATCAATGGAGACAAGCCTGGCAACGAGTCTGGCGGGAAAAATACAACGATGTGCCCCAACCGAGGGAGCCCCGATGGGACGCCTTACGCTCATTGGAAAATAGTGGGAGACCGTTGGTGTCGGACAAACGGAAAAGAGGTCAGAGTCCGGCCCAAGAGATACACAATCATGCCCGGTTTCTCCTCTCTCGGCTCAAAGATCATAAACGCCAAGTAAATCTTCAAATAGCCAGGGCCAGGCTATATCTCTCCAATGTGGAAGATGACATAGCGGCTGGCAGGATTGCGGATGCCGATGGGTATACACCGCCGCACAGCCCCGCTCGTGATCGTGCTGATGGGCGGACAGAAATAAATGCCGACATCCCCCCAATGATCCGTACCAGTCGTACTCGGAATACAAAACGACCGGTTTTTGTATTTCGCGAGCACTCTCCCGCTCCGCCGGTCCCGGATGATCGTGATAAGAATTTCCATCCAGGTCCTCAATTCAATCAATGATCTCGACCACGGATGCCCAACAACATTTGCAAAATGCGTTTAAAAAAAAATATTAAATAAATAATTAGTTTCTTTTCACAATTTTCTTTTTGCTTGTTTGGTTATTATTATAAAATTGTGTGATTAATTTAATAACTAGAGATTTATAGACAAAAATTGATAATATTATTTACAGAAATGGAACCCCTAAAAGTCCTAAAAAAGGAACTGGAGCACGCAAGGGCAATCAATAGGAACTTTTACGACCAAATTACCCAGTTGTCCAGAGAAGTGCAGCAGACCAAAGCCACATGGGTGGAACCAAAGAAAGCAAAATTGCTTTACCAAAGGCTCACCGCAGCCCAAAATGGATGGGCGGACGAGAAACAGTTGAACCAAAGCCTAAGGATAAGAGGACTGGAGGTCGCATTGTCGGCCTGCCAAGAAGGGGCAGCAGTTACATATCCCCTTGTCTTTGCCCCTGCCCAACTGGCCTACCGAGAACCAACGGCCACTAATCCGAAGGCCACACCAAAGACAAGCAGCTATCGACCTGGACGAAAAGAGCGGGCCAAGCGCCGAGCCGCTCGAATATTAAATAACACGCAGCCGACTCACTAAGGATGCAATCATTTCCTTTATAAAATATGTAGTCACTTGTTTGGTTTTAATATATCTTTGTTGATTTTTGATTTTAAGTTATTTAAAGAATTCATTGGACTCGAATGAAAAGTTTACGACGTAAGGGGACCCGATATTCAAAGCGAGCACAAGTCTTCTATCGACAGCTTGTTGAACCCAGAGGTCGTTCGGGCAATTACAGCATTAGTAATAGCGCTCACTTTTTGCGGACGATCCACCCACTCGAACACAGTTCCAACGTTGCTTAGCAACGGGTGCCGAGTGGCAGCAAAGAAATATTTATATGGAGTTCCCTGGGTAACCACAACAGAATTAAAACAAATAATAGCACCCAGTAACCCACCAATTCCAATAAAACGAGGGATAGGTATCTACTTTCGATGTCAACTCATCTTATCATTGCGAAGCAGAATTCGCAAAGCGTTGAATTGTTCACCCACTAATAGGGAACGTGAGCTGGGTTTAGACCGTCGTGAGACAGGTTAGTTTTACTCTACTATATAATTTGTCATGATAATAGTAGTTCTGCTCAGTATGAGAGGAACCGCAGATTCGGATAGCTGGTAAATTTGCTTGATCGAAAGGTCAGTGGAACGAAGCTACCATCCGAGAGATTAAGACTAAACGCCTCTAAGTCTGAATTTCACCTAAGAATCATGATGTTTTGTGCAATCTTCGTAAGAAGGCAATATTATTATTTTTTATTAACGCAAGTTAATGGATGTGGCTTAGCAATATATTTAACTCTAACCAGGATCTGAAAATAGTTTAGATGTTTGAATCATTTTTAAGGATTTATGTGTTAAAATTAAATCGTTTGTAGACGACTAATTTTACGGTCGGGGAAGTGTAAGAATTCGTATGGTTTATACTGCGAGATAAATAGCATTATCATGTTTTATTACAATTGATGTTTGGTGTATATTTTAAGCAATACAACATTATAAAATCTTCCTTAATATATATATATGATGGATATAATTTTCTATAGTGTTGAGTTATTAGTATTATTCAACAGAAAACAATTTATTGAATTCCAATCAGATTTTTACAATATCATCAACTACACTAAAAATAAATATTCAGGGCAAAAATCACTCTATCTCTAGATTTGTTCACTGTCTACTTGCCTGTAGCTTAATTTAGAATTTGCTTTACTCTTCTTTTGATTTAGTGCATTCTTCGACCGACTGGTAATTGGCTACCAGTTACTCTGCTTTTTAAAATTGATTTTGATATTGATATTTTTATATTGATCCTGTTTGGGTAATCCAAT
>CM039679.1:24008520-24081020 GCA_022537955.1 Schmidtea mediterranea | reverse complement strand
CGTGTTTTATTTTATGCGGTTTTCTGAGGAAATTGACTGTTTTATATTCCGCACATGAAAGGGGTTAAATGTGTGAGAAGTTTCAATTAAAGAAGTATATTTAGTATTATATTATTATTATTATTGTTAATTGTTGTAATATTTATTATTTAATTTTAGTTTATATTATTATTATTATAATTATCATTTAATTTTATTTTACCTGAGTTTCTACACTAAAACTAAGTTTTTTTATTGATTTCCCTTCATATCCGATAACTGTGCAAGCAGCTCTATCACCAACATGAAAGTTATATTCCTTCCAAAGATTAATTGGAAGAATAAAACGAACGGAATTCTCACATAGATCAGATGATTCAGATATCTGAATAAAACTAACAAATTGAGTCGTGAGATCGATATTTTTGTTGGCTTTTAAATTTCCAACTGAAAAAGGCACTTTTTCAATTTTGGCTAACATAAGTTTTCTTTTAAATAAATCCCTATTGATAACATTCAAATGGGAAAACAGTATCACAATTGGAGCCTCGAGGTGAGTCAGTGTCAAATTTCCATTGCCAATAATATCAGATTTCCAATAACAACGGCCGTAAAATTTCTGATCGAAAATCATATCGGATTGAAATTGTAAGTCTGATTCCCATTTTTCAAAGATTTCCTTTTCCTTTCGTTTTTGTTTAAATGATTTTCCAAATATTAAAAAATGTACAAAGTCCAGTATAACAAAAAATGATTTCAATATGGATTTTTTTTTGGTTTTATTTAATGATTTTTGGTTAGATGGAATTTGCGAGCATGGTTTTGGTAAGATTTGTGGAATTTCGGAAGAAATCAACTGGCTAGAAGAATTAGGATTCAAGCTCAGTGTGGTTGCAGTAGTAACTATACAGAATTCTGAGGAAGGACTCATTGATTCTACAAATATTTCGTTTTTAAGACTGGCATTAATTTCATATTTGTATTTATAATAAGCAAACAACTCAAGGAAATTTTCTCTATTTCCATTTATTCCTTCTGAATTCAATTTTTTGTTTTATATCTCGCACAAATTTTTTACTATATTTAATAGAGGTGATGTTTTTTGCAGAAAATTTGATGATGAAGGAAATTGATAATGATTTCCATATATGTGGGTAAATGAAAAGCCGTTGAAACTAATGAAACTAGGTAGAATATAATTCAATGAAGTAGTATGAGTTATCGCGCCATGGATAGCACCAGGTGCTTCGATCTCGCGAAATGAGTTTCTTCGAATGTGGCCTATATGCTAAGTGAAAAATGTGTAAAAATGAGCAAAGAGGTGTTTTTTTGGTTTTCAGTCTATGGTTAGAAGCACTTAAGTTTTTGCATCACAAAGAAGTTAATTATTGTTTTTAAAGTGCAAAATGTGCAGAGAGTGTTTTTTGATTTTCAGTTTATAGTTAGAAGCACCCAAGATTTTTGCAATATAAAAAAGATAATTATTATTTTTAAAGTGCAAAATGTGTAAAAATGTCCAAAGTGCAATTTCTAACTATAGTCAGATGTGTTTTTTGGGTTTCACACTATAGTTAGGAGTACCTAAGTTTTTGCACCCCACAAAGAAGTTTATTATTGATTTTAAAGTGCAAAATTGCAAAGAGTGTTTTTTGATTTTCAGTTTACTTAGAAGCACCCAAGATTTTTGCAATTTAAAAATGATAATTATTGATTTTAAAGTGCAAAATGTGTAAAAATGTCCAAAGTGCAATTTCTAACTATAGTCAGATGTGTTTTTTGGGTTTCACACTATAGTTAGGAGTGCCTAAGTTTTTGCGCCCCACAAAGAAGTTTATTTTTGATTTTAAAGTGCAAAATGTGCAGAGAGTGTTTTTTGATTTTCAGTTTATAGTTAGAAGCACCCAAGATTTTTGCAATATAAAAAGGATAATTATTATTTTTAAAGTGCAAAATGTGTAAAAATGTCCAAAGTGCAATTTCTAACTATAGTCATATGTGTTTTTTGGGTTTCACACTATAGTTAGGAGTACCTAAGTTTTTGCACCCCACAAAGAAGTTTATTATTGATTTTAAAGTGCAAAATTGCAAAGAGTGTTTTTTGATTTTCAGTTTAGTTAGAAGCACCCAAGATTTTTGCAATTTAAAAATGATAATTATTGATTTTAAAGTGCAAAATGTGTAAAAATGTCCAAAGTGCAATTTCTAACTATAGTCAGATGTGTTTTTTGGGTTTCACACTATAGTTATAAGCACCTAAGGTTTTGCACAATAAAGAAGTTAATTATTGATTTTAAAGTGCAAAATGTGTGTGAATGTTCAAAGTGCAATTTGTGACTTTAACCAGACTTGGATTTTGTTATTCTTAATATTTGTCGAGACATCCTATAGGAAAAAGATGTTTTCTTTGACGACACACGAGATTATGTATAAAAAATCAAGGAAAAATTTCTTTTCGATACTATATTTTCGTGTTGAAAGGAACGATTTTGGGAACATCATAACGCGAGATAATTGGTCAAGACATCCTTCATAAAAAAATTGCGTCTTGATTTAACTAAAAAAAATCTGAAATAAAATCCTCGGAAATTTTTTTAATTGAAGTCAAATTAATAAATATTATTGAATTTCTTTCAGCTAGTAAAAGTCTATTTAAAATGTACCAGCAATTCCGTTTTTTGCTTTTAAGTAAGACAGGAAAGAAGGACATAATGTATGAGCTGCATGAAGCATTTGTAAATAAAGCACAGTGCAAGTGAGAAATGAGCGAACAGAAATTGGGAAAATTGAGGATTATTGTGAAAGAGAGGCGAATATAAGCAAGAGGATTGGTGCAGGGGTCATTTGGAATCAGGAATGTATGCAGTCGACTAGTCCCACGTTTCTAGACAGTTGAGACGGAATACGAGAGGCTTTAAGTTCAATACAATTAGTTTGAGTCTTGTAAATGAGTGAATCCAGAGGAAAAGCCATTAAAAGTTCTTCATTAATGTAAATCTCACAGAAAACGTCTCAGATTCACCCATGGAGAATTTATTTAATGTTTTTCTAAGTTTTTGACTGAAAATCGATAAATTTCGCTTCAATGAAAATCTGTTACGCGAGGTTCAAAAGTTTCAATCTTGCTACTGCACACCGCTATCACAAAAATCGATGAATGCTCGTCACCATGGTGTTGGCTCTTAGCTTCGTTCTAGTATCTAATATACGTGCAATTATCGATTATTTGATTGAAAATAGTCCTCATTAATGATAGCATTGCTCAATGAGTGAGAAATATCTATGTTGGTTGACAGAAAAGGCTGAAATAAAAATCAAAGTTCTATCTTACAACTCGGAAATAATCGATATAGAATAATGAACATTAATTTCAACATATTTTCATCATCTATCAGTGAACAAGTTATTAAAAATTTACTCCATAATATTAAGTTATTATTTTTCATTTTAAGATTTCATTTATCAATTTTTCCTCCATACATCAAAATTGATTTATAATCGTAATAAAATAAATAAAAGCTTTATATAAAAATTTTAAAAAATCTCAATTGAATGAACTATTGATACTAAAAAAGTATAAATTAATATATAAAATTTACAAAATACAAAGATCTTAATCTTATTACAAATTTTACAAATAATATTATATATACTTTCAAATATTACTAACCGACATTTAGCAACAAACACAAGTTTTTTACCCAAATTGGAAAAACCATTCCTAAACGAAGACAACATATTTGCTGGAGAAAATTTTGTTCAATAAAATTGCTATTTTTCTCCTATTAAGCTTAAGTGTCAAATGCATTTAATATATTAAATTATACAATTAAATCCCATTCATCATTTGTTAGTGGCACTAAGTTTACAGTGTCACCATAGTGAAATTTGGTATTAGGAATAGCATTAACTAAAATCTAAATAGTGACAAAATATAAATTAATAATAAATGCTTTTGTACTTCTTCATTGTGCTTTAAATTTGAATGCCATCCAAGCAGGCCACTAACTTCTATTGTGTTACAGTTTTGGTTATGTTCAGTGGATTTACAAGTAACAAATATTGTTTGATTACTTAAAGTAGAGGTAATTTGTAAAATTGATCCCTAAAATTGCTTTAAAGGATTAAGAGTAAAATTTTAAAACAATTACAGTATTTAATTGCATGTTATTAGATTTCACGTGACAAAAGCAATCATTTCGTTGAACAAAATACAAGTTTGCAATCATTTTAAATAAGGATTCCAAATATTATTAAAACAAATTCTTCAGTATTTTCATAAAAAGTAATATATTTAATTTGTATATAATTTAAATAGTTCAATAGATTTTAACTTGCAGTGTGTAGTTACAATTGTTTGGCTGGAACTAACATAGTTGCTGAGTTGTTTAGATCAAGTGAGATAAACATGCACCGCCTGAAAATTATTTAAAAATCCAGCAAATCACAAGAAACATGTGATAAATATAAAAGAAAACGTCAAATAAAATATGAAAAATACAACAGGTAGCAACATGTTATATTTCTTTTATACTAAAAGATAAAGAAAACATTGCCGCAATGACTGTCATTAAGAAAGGATATTGCTATTCTTAATCAGTGAACAGAATTTAGACTAACTACACTCAAAAGTTGTTCAGAATAGTTAATAACCAATAAAGTTGGCTCGTATAAAAAAGTAAGCTCGATGTTATGACTTTCATTTTATTATATTGCTTCCAAAGTCTCTTGATGTTTTACCTCAAAAGGTCTATTGCAGATTAATACATCTATTCCAGTTGGTTGGATATCAAAAATTTCAATTATATATACTTTCTATTTTGCTGCTAGAATATAGAAAGCGACAATGTCAAATCATACTATGAAATTAAGAATAATGTCATTTTGCTTATTACACAAGTCATAGTAATGGTGGGTTATTGGGTATTGTTGTTTGTTTGAATCTTTCTATGGTTGCCCAGGTAACGCCATATAAATATTTCTTGCTACCACTCGACACCCGTTACTAAGCAACGTTGGAACTGTGTTCGAGTGGGTGGATTGTCCGCACAAGTGAGCGTCATTACTAATGCTGTAATTGCTCGAACAATCCCTGGGTCCAACGAGCTGTCGTTAGAAGACTTGTGCTCGCTTTAGATCATTCGGTCCCCTTTATGTCGTAAGTTTTATCGTTGGAGTTTTATCATAATATCAAAAGGAATTCGACAATGTTATTTTAGGAATAAACCTAACTGTTGTATTGTAATGATGTATTTTGCGTGTTGGTCGCGGTGTTATAGGCACTTATCCAAACTTTTGAAGGTACCATTTCGAATAACCAGGGATATATAAATACAAAATGAACATATATATAGCCTACAAACTCAACGATATATTATTCGCAAACTAAACATTCTCCAAGTTTATAAGGCCTTGTTCAACAATCGAGCGGCTCGACGTTTAGCCCGCTCCTTCCGTTCGGGTCGGTAACGGTTCGAAATTGGGGTTGTCGTTGAGGTCGTTGTGTGGCGATATTATTGCCTCCCGGTAAGCCAATTGAGCGAAGCATATACGAGGGGATAGGTTACAGCTGCCCCTTCTTGACAGGCAGACAGTGCAACCTCCAATCCCTTTATTTGTGTTCGCAGACCTTGCACCAACTGTGTTTCTTCTGCCCATCCCTTTTGGGCTACTGTAAGCCGCTGGTAAAGCGATTTTACCTTTTTGGGCTCCATCCAAACGTCCTTCGTCTGTTGCACTTCCATAGTCAGCTGGACAATTTGATCATGGAGATTTTTGTTAATTTTTCGGGCGCATTCCAACTCCGTCTGCAATATTTGTAATGGCTCTATCTCTGTAATTAACGACATTAATTCTGATTTCGTGAATCGTAAGTCACTCGAACAGTCATACAAATTCTGTGGCTTTAAATTATATAATAAACTCAAAAACGCATAATTGCAACTAATTATTTATTGAACATGAGATTTGGGTTTATCGATTGTTAAGGGAATCCATGATGTCACCATCGCCTTCATTATTTCGGTTTGTAGTAGGCCGGGTAAATAGATCTTCTCCTCAAAGATCATTACCGGGCGCTTGGTATTGCGTACTGGTTTGGAGCTAGATTGTGTCAGGAAGTGATAGGACTCCGCGATCCTGGCATTGGCGATGTCATCCTCGACGTTTGCCAGGTAACTACTGGCCCAGTCTACCAGGGAGTTGACCCGGCGCTGGTGGTCCTTGAGGTATGTCAGGAGTGCTCGAGCCCGATCATGAATTTCTTGGGTCGGACTGGGATCACCTGGTTGTCCTTTCTGCCTGAATTGTTCCATCGTATTCTCCACCAGAAGCATGTCATCCCGCCGGTTTTCTCCGGGTTGGGGCATCTCAGGGTATTTTTCTCGACCGAAGCGTCGCCACGCTTGCCTCCACTGGTCGGCGACATGTGGGGGGGACCCATATAAAAGGTCCTGATCTTTTAAACAATATAATGACTAGGTCAATTACTTATTTCGGAATGCATAATTAAAGAAATAGGTATCATTACTATCTGGGTGGTATATCACTTAACGGTTTCATTGTGTAGTGCATAACAGATAAAATAAATGAAATATACCAAAGCAATTGCTAAAGAGACTGATACCTTTGTAATACAACGTTGCGTATCAAAGGAAGAAATTCAATTTTATTAACGTTCAATTGTCAATTTTTCCTTACTAAATAATTTTTTTTTCTCTGGAGAACGAAGATCACTTTGATTCATGATAATGAATAAACCTGTTCAACGATTGTCATAACAAAATTTTGTTCATTAAAATCCCTTGTTTGAAAAACCCAATTCGTTACCTTGATTGTTCTAAATAATATTTATATGGAATTTGCTCCAAATAGAGAATCCAAGAAGAAATTTTATCATAAAAATATGCTTGTAATTTCTTTCCTACGAAACCCTAAAAGCTTTGGGAAATCAATGAGTATGACTGTCAACTCCGCTAGTTATCTGTTAAGAAAAGAATAAAAACGGCATATTATTTTTAATTATAAAAATGATTCTTAAAACGTATACAAACAGTTACTCGTGTTCACTAGCTGCAATTTTTAAAGTAAACCTTGAAGGAGAATAAAATGACAGACGTAATGAACTCTCAAATCTCTGGCAGTTAACGTTGGAGGGGTATATCGAGGATTTTATGAATTTTGAGTTGTGGGTTATTTAATGTTTAAAAAAAATTTAAAATTACACGTAGTATTTTAAAGAGTTTTAACATTATAGTACAAGTAAATTTTACCATATTTTCTACGGGAAAATTAAATCTTCGAATGATTCGTTGGTGAGATGTAAGATGAAATTAATAAATCAAAAAATAAACCCGATTTAAATCATTAAAATATCATTTTTTGGATACATCGCAGAATTGTCTACAAAATTTAATGACAAATTAACAAAAGATTTGAAACTCCATTTCTTCAATATGGTTAATAAATTGGATGTTGAGAATGTCAATTTTGTGGGATTCGCGAAATATTACTAAGATACGTCGTAGAATATTCTATAAAAACTAATAGGAAATTGACAAATTGAAACTCTATTTTCTAAATAGACTAATAAATGGAAGTGAGGTTGTTAAACATAATTATCAGAGCGCGTGGAAAATTTATCTACAAACGAAATTGTAAGAGGTTTTGATTAAATATAAATTTAGCACTTACTCAAAGATTGGGGATCGAGGTTCGAAGCTGACCCCCCGATTTCTCCCCGACTCACTGAGTCTCCGGATTCTCGTTGTGGTTGCATCATAAAATTTATATTTTGAATGATTAGACTTGTCTGCTAGTCTATTTATGGAATTTAACGGCGTGTGTATGCACATTGCACACCGCTCGACGATGTGTTTGAATATGGATATTCATCGGCGACGTGGTGAGGAAAATTCGCGGAATCAATATTCCTAAATGTCAATGTTAGGTCAGCTTTCTCTGTCAATTTATTTATGTGGTTTTATATATTGGTTTCCAGATGGACTATCTGAGGGAAGTTGGATTATTCCCGATTGAGTGTTATGATGTGGATGTAATTTCGGCGGAAATTGGCTAATGTTGGTTGCTTTCCATTATTATTGCTGAAAAAAGATTTGTAACTTCAATCGGCAGCCCTTAACAATTCTGGTGGAGGTGACTGATTTTATTATTTATAACTAATTTGATTGAAAAATTATTCAGCAAAGTGATGGTAGCTCTTTGTCGAATATTTCCCATAGTTTTTGATTATTGGCGATAGTAAACGGGGTCTTTTTAAGATGTTACTCGTGGGGACAGGTTATTCAATGTTAAGGTTCGTTAAATGGGGAATTTCCTCGATTTATTATTAACGGTATAATTTAATTTTGTTACTTATCGATTTTCTCATTTGGTTCCTTTAGAATCATATTCGTTGGTACCAATGGTTGGATTTATTTAGATGGACTATTTCCTAAGTTACTAGTATTGACGGTATGATTTGATTTCATTCACTTATCTATTTCTGCTTATTTGATCCCCTTTTAGGATAATATTCTTTGGAACTCGTTATTCATCATTAAGACTATGATATTGATTCATTTTATTTAAATAAATCTTCTTGGATTTTGTTAATTATTAGGTCAAGAAAACAAGAAGCATGTATTTAATGGATTGGTGGTTGGAACCTTCATTTGGGGTGCAATCCACGGTATTTCCCAGTATGGATGGAGCTCTGATGGATCCAATTTATCTATGCTACAGAGTCGGAGTTAACTTAGTATTTATTGGGAGTTTATTTATTGGTGGTTACAAATATATCGTCTCGGGTGTCTTGTTGAGGGCATTTTGGGCGACATGTTTTCCAAAGGTCATTTAGTGTACTCCTTCGTCCGAATATATAAGTTGAACTTAGGTATTATTTTAATAGATTATTATTTTCATATTGCCTATTCGTCACTATGGGGAATTATTACGAATTTTTATTAATGCTTTAGGTGTCTGTAGGGTTTAAATTCCAATATTCGCTTCTGTAGTTTACGTTAATCACGCTAGCCTATTGATTACTACTACCGTATTGCGTGGTTAGATTAGTCTACCTCTACTTGGGTAATGGTTTGGGTTCTCGATGTGAAAATTTGTATTATCGTTTTTTATATCTGCGTAAATGACTTCGATTGTTGGGACAAATTAAAGTAAAAAAAAAACATTTTTGTTCATAACCAGTTTAAGTCCTTAGCGACTATTCGAGTCTGTAATTTGTTTAGTTTCATGTTCTAACTTAAGATTATTAACTCGTGCGTGGCAACCGTTTCATATTCATAATTATTTTAACTTCGCCTCTATAACTCGAGAATTTACGGTCATATTTAATACCTAATGATAGTTTGAATCTATAATTGATTTGAATTTCATAACAACGATTCCGTTTTTTAATTTCCCGTTACCTTCCCTTAATTGACCTTAAGCGCATTATGTTCACATTATATTTAATGAGTGCCCACTGGACTACTTGGTGTGGTGATTTTGAGCCGTATGTAGAATAATTTAGGTCAAATTTAATGAAATCGAGAGACGAGGGAGTAGCCAAAAGTCCACTTCCTTATTCCTTCTTTCTTCTATACGGGATAATATTGACGTTCCGATCCCTGCGTTCCGCGCGCCCGGGTCTTCACGGGCACAGATCATTGGCGATATTCCAGGCACTTACACGAATCTGAATAACATTTCTGATTTTAATTACTTGTGATGTGTCTTGGCTGTGGGCCGGAAAAATTTCGACAAATTTTAAAAACAAAAACATAATTTATATATTATGAATAATTTATTAAAATCAAAATGAAATTACCAATACGATCCAATCCATACAAAAAAAAATCATAAACAATTTACTCTCCCCACGCCAGCATCCAAGCAGAGCTCTACCGAGATTGCGAGAATGTGATGTGGAGAGAGTTTCAATGAAAACTCTCACTTACATAGATTTAAAAACTAGTTTGAAGATTTCAAAAAACGATTTTTCAAAAACGATTAAAAATTATGTGAAAATGCATCGGTATATATACCTATTTTTCGGCCCTAACATAGCATGTTCTTTTTGATTTAGTAAAACAAAATTCGACCTTGGAATTTTCTAGTGTATTATAATCTTAATTTTTATTATTTTGCAATTTTATTTGATAATTTTCCTTTTTAAATTTTTATTGAATTATTTCTAATTCAAATTCTTTGATTTTTATTTCATTTTCATGAAATTTCATATTTTTGTTAAATTATCAAATTTCGGTCGAATTTGTTAGGTTTTCGTGTTATGTTTATATTTATGTCGTTTTGTTATTATTTTAATTTATTTTTATGTTTATTATTTTATATTTTATTGTTGTTCCTCTCATTTTTTGGTGGGTTTAATTGGTGTTTTAATAGGTTTGAGTTTAAATCTGCGTGTTATATTTGCATGTGTGTTACCGATTCATTTAAACATTTACAAGGCCGTTTGTGTTCTGACCCAACAGTAATGAAATCTTTATAACAATTTATATAATTTGTTTTTACAATTGGTGGGTTTCTGGGTGTTGATATTTTGAAGCTATATGGTTGTTATCCATACAACCCCTCATAAAAATATTTTTGGCTTACCACTCGGCACCAGTTGCTAAGCAACTTTGGAACTGTGTTCGAGTTGGTAATTCGTCCGCAAAAAGTGAGCATTATTAATAATGCTATAATTGACTGAACGATCCATGGATTCAACGAGCTGCCGATAGAAGGCCTGTGCTCGATTTCGATTTTTTAGGTTCCATTATTCGTCTATCTCCTTCAAATATTAATCTAATATTAATTTATTATTATGTCTATTCCTATAGTCATCCTTGTTGTTGTCCGTATTATTAATTTTACTATGGTCTATTCACCCTTCGTCATGTTAAATATTCACATTTTCTCTCTTACCCTTATCCCTATTATAACTACTATGTTCCCTATTATTGTTACTAGCATTATTATTATTATTATTATTATTATTATTATTATTATTATTGTTACTAGCGTTATTATTATTATTATTATTATTATTATTATTATTATTATTATTATTGTTACTAGCATTATTATTATTGTTACTAGCATTTTATTATTATTATTATTATTATTATTATTATTATTATTGTTACTAGCATTATTATTATTGTTACTAGCATTATTATTATTATTATTATTATTATTATTGTTACTAGCATTATTATTATTGTTACTAGCATTATTATTATTATTATTATTATTGTTACTAGCATTATTATTATTATTGTTACTAGCATTATTATTATTATTATTATTATTATTATTATTATTATTGTTGTTGTTGTTGTTGTTGTTGTTGTTGTTGTTGATTTTGAGCCGATTGTTGTTTCAAATTTTATGTCGATTTTATCGAAATTGATTGCAAGAAAGGTGAGCCAAAGGGCCCACTCTCGATCAACTCTCTTTCGATATTCAGTTCAGTGATTTGACGTTCAAGCTCGTCGTTACGCACGGCGAGGTCTCTCACGGGCACGAGCTATTGGCGGATGAACCGCACTTACACAGTTCGATAGGGTGTTTGATTTTACTGCCTTGCAATATGTTTTGGCTGTGGGCCGAAAAATAAATAAATAAATTTTACCATATATGTTGGATAAAAGCTTCGATGCATAAACGTATATTCTTCATTAAAATTCTTCATTTCATATTTTCATCATAAAATTTCATAACTACAAACAATTGAAAAATACTACTGGAAAGTAAGAGAACAAATTGACATCTGCATACTAAAATCAGTCAGACCATCTGCAACTAACATATCTGTCAAGCTTCTGCACACCGTTTTTTCAATTCGTCTGTCTATCTTTCTTCACACAATCTATCAATTTTTTCTCGCTGTCTGCATATAGTCTGTTAATTTGTCTCTGTCAATTTGGTTGAAAATATGTGAAAATACATCGGTAATATACTTATAATTTGACCTTAACCTTGCGTGCTATTTTTATTGCGATTTTTATTGTGTTATCTAAATTAAATTATTATTATAATCATAATTTAAATTGGCAATTTATTTTTTAAATTTTTAAATAGATTTATTCAACCAAAAATATTTTATTTTAACTCATTTAATCCATTAAATTTTACTTTTATATAACATTTTTCGATCAAATTTTCTTGTTATTATGTTATTTTTATGTAAATTTCGTGCGGTTCTTGATGCATTTTGTATTTATTTTATTTTACTTTTATGGTTTTGATTTTATATTTATTTCTATTCTCTCAAATTTTAGAGTGTTTAGTTAATGTTGTATTTTAAGTTATCTTGGTGCTGGGTTTTCGTGCTATATTACTGATACATTCAAACAATTATCAAGGCCGTTTGTGTTCTGGCCCAACACAATAACAATTTTGTTAGCACGAGCGAGTTAGCCAGTATAAGAGCTATATATGCCTTGCTTACTTTTTATGTACTTATTCTAATATCTCAATTCTCAAAAATTCGTTCATAGTCTTTTACTCTAACTAGTCACCTTAATTCTCAAAAATGGTAAACTAATTTTAACAAAGTTTTGATTTTTGGCCCTTAATGCATATTTAGTGGTTTAACATTATTGGGGTCTAAAATAAAGGGTAAATTTTATTTATAATTACAAAAAATAGATATGACAAGTGAGCAATACTTGTCGTGTTGGTGAAATCTTTTAGATGAATCGCATTTAAACCGTGATGATTTTATTCTTTTATTGAGATTATTAAGTTTCAATGAACATAATTTTCCTAGTGGCATCCGTGATATTGTATATACAGTTATGTATTCGTCTTCTTTTTAATATTCAACGATCGTATAAAAAACCTCTAATTCTTTTCTCCAAACACACTACTAGGAAACATATGGATTATCCTATTTAAGCAGAATCTTCAGTGCTTGGTGATCAGTTTTAATGGTATCTAATAAATAATAAATAAATTTCAAATCCATTGTTTATTAATTTAATAGTTCCTTCTGTATTATACAATACTGTCTCTAAAATTGGTCATTTAATTAAAAGCGCATCCAAAAACTATTTATATTTCTTTTTATTTTTGAGATAATACAGCACACATGATGCTATGGCAGGCATCTGTTTTGATAAAGTATCTGCCTTTATTGATAAGTAATTCCAAGACAAGTGGGTTTTCTAAAAATTTCCTAAGTTCTTGAAATGCGAGTCTTTTTTTCATTGTTTCAAATGAGAGTACTGTTCTTTTGCCACATAGCATTCAATTTCTCTGACGTTGCATAATTCTGAAAAAAATTTGTATTTATTGCAAAATTTTATAATTTTTTGTAACACTTCTTTACAATACGGTATTTCTCATTTCCATAAAAAGCTCACCTGCTCGAATGGCATTCGGCTGTTGCGTACAGTACCAACATGATTTCGATCATGGGTACGTAGCAGTATATCCAAATCGTGCGGTGTACTGGGAAAAGGTAACCCTAGAGTACGGATGAGATGGGCATCGATAAGTAGTACGAGTTAAGTAGCGATTAGATTTTCCCGTACAACCAACAAAAGTTACAATTGTTTCACATAATCTAAAAAAAATTCTTAAAAGTTCATAAGTTGCTCCTATATTAGTATCAAATAAGTTCTCTGGTGGAAGAATAGGAAATATTAATTAGTGACTAGTTAAAAATTCCACGAAGTTACTCTCTTTAACGGCACAAGTTAGATTTGAACGGGAGAAGCATAGAGAGATCTGTAAATAGATTAAGCATATGAATAGAGTTAATCATCGAAAATCAGAAACTATTCTACAAAAAAGATTAGTATAGTAAAAGTCTTGTGCCCAATCAACCTCTAGGTCAATAGATCGTCAAACCTTGATAACAAAATCAAGTCCTTTCCAATTATAATTATCGCCTCACCCTCACAGTGACTTACATTTTGTTTTCTATAAATTAATTTTCTAAACAATTATAACAAATTTGAAATAAGAAAATAAAAAATCAAGTAGATTTATTAGAAAAATTTACATAAATATAACAAAGAGATTGCACAAAATTTAACGAGTAGATTGACTCTTTAAATTAGAACCATTTGTCAAAGATTCTACTTTAACAATACAGCTGGAGACTTCTCGAGTTTCCCATTTGACACCAGACGTGTCGATGGGACTGGCTTTCATTATTAATTGATATTTGACCGGTGAACACTTCTTTAAATCTAGCAAAACATGACACGTAAAATAATCATTGTGTAACTTCACTATATTGTCGACTACCAACAGAGGTTTACCATTATTCTCTACGATTTTGGAGGGTTGATTTAATACAAGTGAGATCTGCAAACAAATTAAATAAATTATTTAATCCATGCAAACAGACGTTTAACGATATATTTCCCCTCATCATCAGAACAGGATAACAGAAACTATGCATAGCAGTAGTAGAATATTTTAACATTTTAAACTACATTTTTTAAAAATTATTTAAATTTCGTTATGATTACTGGGCGCATAAATAGGTTAGACTAAGGCAATGGCCGTCCTAGGACGGATCGAATTAGGGATATGTGGTAAACGTCTGGTTTATATACACTGTTAGATGCTGTGAAAACATCTTCGTTTAATTCAAAATTTATATTCATTAAAAATTCAAAATTTATTCAACTCAAAATTATATATTTCATATTTCCGAGTATTTAAATCAATTTAACAACGGAATTTATTTTTATTTTAAAATTCATTCAAAATATAAATTTAAATAATTTAAAATTCTATTTTATTTAAAATATATGAAAAAACTGATATGATACTTTATATCGGTTTTATTTAGGGTTTCTGAAATCGAACTACTCGAATTCGAACTCGCCGAACCTTTGGTGGAAGATTCGGATTCGAAATTCGGTGCCTTTTTATCGAATCTAAAAATTAAAAATACTTTTAATAAAAATTTAACGAATTCGAACGGTTCGACGAATTTCGAAATTTAATACTCGGGTTCGACGAATATTGTTTTCACCAGTTTTCAGAAACCCTAGTTATATTGTGTGATGCCATTTATGGAGGCCCTGAGTATTGACATTTATGGAAGTGATTTGAAACAATAAAAACCAATAAATATTGTAAAGAAGCGTACCGATATTTGAACACGATTAACGACTCGAATCGGTTGGCCGATTTTACAGCGCTGTTGAATAATTCCAAACACTTGCAATTTGTGACTCTGGTCTTGTCTCAGTGGAATATCAACATTCAATTCATTGGCAACCGATTTGCCATTGAGAACTGCCATCAGCCTGACCTCGGTGATTTGTAGTTTCTGGAACATGAACCGAGAAAACGGCACCCCGATTTTTACTGCATTAGTTGCCAGAGTCATCAACAGCTTCATTTTATCAGCAATCAATTGATTTTCGTCAATCGACGGGTTTTCTGTGCTGGTTTTGTAATTAATCGATATCTCTTCACACAAACGCTGGACCCAATAATCCTGATGGCTGTTTTTCAGGTCAAATGAATTGTCAACGTAGGCATTGTAATTCTGCAACGTCTGAAGAAACAGACTCGCCAACTGCTTCAACCACTGCAACTGCTTGATTGTACTATCATCCGCATCGATGCTCATGTTGATCAGATCGGTTATTTGATCGATATTCGATTTGAACAATGATTTGTTCTCATTCAATGCCGATAGTTTCATGGTTTTAGAGTGGGATTTCAAGCCGTATTGATTGAGAGTGACAACGAGAATGTAGATTGCATTCAGAAACTGGCACCGGATTTTAATATAATAATCTGGCCACCACAAAGATGAGCCACTGCATTTGAATGAGTTTTTCGATTGATAGAATTGCTTTTGTGCCGATAGAATCACATCGATCAATTTATTAGACGCGCTATCATTCAGAGACATGAGTATAGTTTCCGCCTCACTGATCTCAATCAAACCTCTAATCCAATAAATATAATGCGGAGATATAATGGATGGTAAAATCAGCTTATAAACTTCACTGGCAATTCTATGCTGATTATACCGATTAGCCATTCGACCAATTCGATACAACAGCCAATTATCGGGTTCATAACGGACAATCCAATCGATTAGTTTTCCACTATTTTCTTCGGAAATCAACAATCCACCTTCACAATTGACCAATTGAAACACGAATGAACAGATTGCTAGATACTGATCACTACAACGCTGGTAATGATTGGAATGGAGCAAATCGATAATTCCAACAGAACTCGGCAGGAAACGATTGACTTCATTTGGTAAATTATAGCAAAAATTTGTCATAAATCGACAGAAAAGAGAAAATCCACAATTCAAAATGTGCTTTCCGTCGGTTAATTCTTCCGTTAAATAAGAGATGTTTTTGGTTAGAAACGGAGCAAAGAGAACGGGAAATTCATTTAATAACTTTAAAATCATGGAATTGCATCGGAAAATGTATTTAAATGAGTCACAGTGAGGCTTTTGCCAGATATTTCCAGCATTGACATAATATGTATTGAGGACATGTTCGGCTAATTCGACGTCTTGAGTAGCAACTGATATTGATGCTAGCAATTTGATTCCAAAATAATTTATTCTATAAACAACATCGTAGAAATCCGATTCGAGTAACGCTGCAGCAGAAGCACATTCGATTATTAAAATTAAAATAGGATTCTTGGATTTTTCTTGAGTAAAAATTGAGGCTGGACACGACGATTCAGCAAGAATTGACAATATTTCAATAACTTTACAATTGGAGACAAGATTTGTTTTCTTTATAGGATCTGATTTATTAAATAAATGACACAAAATGAAATGTGACTTTCAGTCCAACTATGAGACATGCGTCTAGCAAGAATGAGTTTGTTATTTAGAATAGCTAAAACTGCTGGGTTCTCTTTCTTCGATTTGAATCTGTTCAATTAGAAGATCAATAAGATTTTGTGCATGAATGGCAGCTCGGGTTGTCAGCATTGTAAGTGTGTCTACTATATTTATTACAAATTCCAAACTTCTATATCGATTCAATAAAATAATTAGACAATTTCTGGTCTCTTTAATAGTCTCAGCATTATGATGCAAATAACGTGCAAGTTTAATCAATTCAATTTTTAAGTTTAAATCAGTACTCAGTGATTCCAGTTTAACACACAATTTTTGGCACAATCCTCCAGCAAATTCTTTCGATATCGGAGCATATGCATTACACGCTTCAATTGCAGCATTCAATTCAATGTCATAATGAGAATCTAGACAGAGCATAATCATATGATGAACTGATTTATTAGAATTAAAAATTGGGTGCAATATTCCAAATAATTTTAAACATAGAGATCGAGCGCATGGATCATTACTAACCATAACAAGGCTTAAATTATTAATAATATCTTCAGCACATGTCAATTTTCCAATATGTTCTAAGCAAGTATTGCAACTTTTTAAAACTATCAATCGCAAATAATTTGGTCCCCTATGAAATGCTTCTATTATTTGAACAAAGATTGGACTAATTACAACTGGAAATGGATATTTTTTAACTATATTTGGATATTCAGCAATTGCTTCACATTGTAATCCAAGATTTGATGACTGCAAACCTACATATATTACTTATTCTGTTAGTCTAACTAAAAATATACCAGTGGTAATTTTCATTATAATATTATTAGTCTCATGTCCAATATTCGAATGTGAAACTTCCATAAAGTAGATATTATAATTATTTGATCAGAATATTAAAAGATAGAACTAAAAAAATTTATATATTAATATTATTTAAATTCAAATTACTATTTTTCAAAATATATTAAAACAAATCATCAAGTCATAGTAATATTAGATAAAAATTGTAATATTTTGAATTACTAAATTCATAATTTAACATTTTGTCAAAAAATTATAAATTTAAAATTACATCCAACTTATTTTCAAAATATTTTATAAATTTTATTAATATTACTGTCAACAATCAATTATTAAAACACCAGATAATTTTAAATATTGGTGGGTTACAGGGTTTCATTGTTTGTTTGAACTAATCGGCGGTTGCCCTCGTAACACCATACAAAAATGATACTAATCGCCACTTGGCACCCGTTGCTAAGCAACGTTGGTAATGTGTTCAAGTGGTGGATTGCCCGCAAAAAATTGAGTACCATTGGCTAGTACTATAGTTGCTCGGACAACCCTCGGGTTCACGAGCTGTCGATAGAAGACCTGTGCTCGCTTAGCTCTGTCCCTGTGGAAGTAAATTCCCGATCGAATGTGGAGAGATGACTTAAAGTTGCGACGCGGGTACTCATGATAATATCTACGTGTAAGCACCCTTTAAGAAGTATTGTAACCGTAAGCACAACTATTTTATTTTAAATCGACAGAAATGTGAATTATCAACAGTTAAGGAGACGGTTTTGATTGCTGAGCAGCTCGGCGTCGAGCACGTTCTTTGCGTCCCGGCCGACGATTTATTGGTTGAGTTGAGGACTGCTCTACTGGTTGAGGGTCTTTCTGTATCCTCTGTGTCGGGGCGAATATGAGCGGGTAGGTGACCGCTTCCCCCTCCCGACAAACAGCTAGGGCCACTTCTAATCCTCGTATCTGGGTGCGCAGGCTCTGATTGAGCTGTCGCTCTTCGGCCCACCCTTTCTGTGCTGCAGATATTCGATGGTACAACATCTTGACTCTTTTCGGGTCCGACCAAGTCGCTTTGATCTGTTGGACCTCTCTTGTCAGTTGGAGTATTTGATGGAGGAGATCCGCATTTGTGTTCCGCGCGCGATCTAGTTCCGCTTGTAATATTTGGTTAGTGGCCATAACTATAATGGATAAGTCGTTAACTTTACTGTTAATAATTTATACAAGTTATTTTATCATTAACGCAAACATATTAATTGAAGCGAATATTCTTAAACAAATGAACAAACGCAAAAACGGGGTAAAGAACATTTCTATTTCACTAAATAACAAACATCAAACTAGTTCATATAAATTGTCAGGGTCTCTGGAGTTCTAATTTCTTCGGAAAGGACTTCCTTCGGCTCTTTCTCGGAGGAACCACTGGGTATGGGCGTCGGGTATCTCGGACTGGGCGAGGTGGGTATGCTTCTGCGATTCGCCCGGCGAGGATGTCATCTTCTACGTTGGCGAGATACATCCTCGCCTTGACCACCTGTAGGTCCACTTGTTCCTGCACCCGTTCCCATTGGGTGAGGAGTTCTCGCGCATTCATGTACGTTTCTGCGGCCGGGTATTGTTGTCCGGCGAGTCCGCATGGGTCGCTGTTTAGGCCCAGTACCCTCCAGATAGTGGGGTACGGCCACCGTTGTTGAATCCTATCGAATATGTCTCGTTTTGATTGTGGTTCCTCCCGGCATTGGTCGTCGGGCATTTGGATGTCAGTCCTTTCGATCGGCATGTTCTAAAACGCATCAAAATCAAATATTGGCGTATATAATGAGAAAACAGTTTCATTTCGATAATCTCTCGGGTTGGGTATCCAACTCACTAACTACCAGGTTACTATTATCATGCAGGTTGGGTCACTTTGTGAGTCTGGTTCCTTAAGGTGCACTCCTCTATATGATTAATCGTATGGATGCGGTAACCTGATGTTTAACTTAGTCGATATATGCGTCTTAACGTAAAAGTTTTTCATGTAGGCGGATACTCGTACGTTGACTTAAGGGAATTTGGACATTGATTTAAAGCTTGTTTACTAACTTTGATTACAGTTGCTCGCATTTTAAGATTTAGGCCGGATGTTGATCCGAGATAACTTGGTCGCGTGTAGGTGTATCCTGGTGGGCGAATGATTTCCGGCGAATTTTACCATTACACTTAAGCGGTTGACTAAAGGTGAATTACATTGTTTACATCCGGTGATTGTATTATTCGTGTCATATTTTCAGAATTACTGGTCAAATGTTCGCCTACACTCGATTATCTCAATTTCCGGTAAGTTATTTCGTTGACTAGTTTAAATGTACTTTATTAGCAACTTTTAGGAAAACTTCTACGCTTACCGAGGTTTCTAAGTAGATGCGATATCCTTTTATTGGAATAATTTCGCTATGTGGAATCTTGTTTGTTCAATACACATTTTCGCTTGTCTTAAACTTTGGTGTTTTTTCAATTATATTGGTTTAAATTACGTAACTATTCATTCACTTTACCGCTAATTAATTTGCTATAAATCCTGAATTTACGATAATTGAAGAAACCTATTTTATAAACTTATGAGTTATTCTAATCCAGTTAAGAGATTATATTATCAGTAATTAATATCGACCTCTGTTATTCCGACTTCTAATAGTCTTCCCTAAGGCTATTTGGATCAACTATTACTTTAGCCCACAAAGTTATTTTAATGCTAATCGTTTTAAATCCTTGAATCCATTTTTAATTTAACTTACATTTATACGGTTATTCAATTCATCTCTAATCTTAATCTATGAGTTACTTTAATCCACTAATCATAGCTCGTTAAGGAACTTATTGTGTTTATCCTTATTCAATATTTTACTTTACCAAAACTAGATTATTTGGGTTTTTTCTTAATAGTTATTTGCACTAATTTAATCATTTTTACTGTTATCAATAAATTGTTACAATTTAATAAACGATATATTTATTTGTATTCGTTTTATTTTTAATCAATAATTTAATCTAAATACTTGATTTGCTCAATCACTTCTTCAATTTTATCAAAATGAATTAACGGTGAATTATGTGGGGTGACATTAAATTTTAATCAACAATTAAGTTAAGGGATTTCATACTGTTATTCGAAAATCGTTTTACCTTTAATTGATACGTTTCTTTATTTGAAATCAATGAATTCGATTCTTAACTGCTTTCCTTTTTATCGGGGTTGATTTGATCAATACATTACTCGTTCTCACCCAAAGATCAGATTGCTTTCATTGAAATGAATTATAATAAATTAACCGATGAAATTATTTGCCATTACCCTAATCAATAATTTACGAGCGTTTAAATTATCTTTACCCAACATTTACTTTAATTTTTAGCCATAAAACACTTTACTTTTATAATCAATGGTTACTTTAAATTTTATCAATAATTTCAATTTAATCGAATTCAATGATTCCCAATAAATTTTATTTATTTCAAAATGTTAATCCAAAATAGTTATAACAACGATTTCAGTTAATTTAACCCAAGTACCCTTTCCCTTTAATAGGCCTTAGACGCATATTGTGTTCATATTATATTTATTGAGTGCCCACTGGACTACTCGGTGTGATAATTTTAAGCCGTATGTAACATAATTTTAGGTCGATTTTACAGAATTGAGAAACGAGGAAGCAGCCAGAGACTTCTTCCTTATTTCTCGCTTCAGCTATAGGGATAATATTGACGTTCCGACCCCTGCGTTTCTCAACGCCGAGTCTTCACGGGTACATATCATTGGCGATTTTCCACGCACTTACATGCATCTGTACTATGTTGATTTTACTATCTTGCGTGCTGTGTCGGCTGTGGGCCGGAAAAATTTCGACATTTCAATTTAGTTTATGAAAAAATATATATCAAATAATTCATGTATATTAATAATATTTATTAATTAGGACAAAATAACAGAATTACCCTTCATAACCATTCCAAATATTTCAAACAATACCATAAAACATCATAACAGAAAGCATAAATGCCTCTCTCCCCACGTCGCCGTGGAAAGAGAGCTCCAACCAAAATATTTCTCACCTAAAATCAATTGGATTAGCTCAAATAGCTTGAAAATAATATTCTAAAATAGCTCCACAACGATTGGAAAATAAGATTTCAAAATAGTCTAGAATCAATTGAATTAGCTCCAATAGCTTGAAAATAATGTTCTAAAATAGCTTCACAACGATTGGAAAATAAGATTTCAAAATAGTCTAAAATCAATTGAATTAGCTCCAATAGCTGGAAAATAATGTTCTAAAATAGCTTCACAACGATTGGAAAATAAGATTTCAAAATAGTCTACAAACGATTTCAAATAGTTTTAAAATAGTTTCTAAAAATGGTTTCAATCAGTTTGAAAATATGGTTAATGGTTAAGTTAAATGTGAAAATGGATCAGTATATATACCTATTTGTGTGACGTGTGAAATTTGATGCAGTAAAACAAAATTCGACCTTGTTCTTTTCTAGCAAATTCTATTATTTATTTTTATTATTTTTCGATTTATTTTTATAATTTTTTATTTAGAATTTTTATTGAATTATTGCTAATTCAAATTTTCAAAATGTATTCCAATTGGTGGTTTCCAGTAAAAAGTGAGCCATATTGCAATGACTGCTAACACCCGGAAAAAACTTTGAATTCACAAGCTACCATAGAAGGTATTCATGACCATTTTATTTGGATTCTTCTATCATCAATGTTAAGTTAAAATAATATAGAAAATTATACGAGATCCTGTAACGATTTAATTTTTTAATTGCTTGAAAAGGTTTGAATAAAATGTGTTGACTATAAAACAATTTTTAATGCGGATTCTCTGTTTGTATTGTTATCAATTTCATGTTTTCGTTTATGCAGTAACATTGATATATATATATAAATCAAATAAAATATGTACAGGGTCCCTATTTAATAGTTTAAATAAAAAATGTGTTTAAAAATTCATTATTTGCTATCGTTTCTTCGAAACTCTTGTATTCAAATTCTGAAAATTATGGGTTAAAACAAGAAATTCGATCCTATTTTTAGAACTTTATTTCAATAACACGCATAATTACTCGTTGTGAGAGGTAGATTTAATTTTTTCTTAACATTTATTGATTATTTTTTTCATAAATTCTTAATGTTTTCACAATTGAGTTCTATTTTTCCCTGGATTTTTGGTAGATTGGACAATTTTTCGCCAAGGATGAAGCTGGGTAAGTTAACGTTTTTTGTGGGGACAAATAAACTATTCCTCTACTTTTCAGTTATTAAATATTTTTATATCTTTTGTTGGGTTAGTACAAGGTTTTGCTTAAATGGATTGGAAATAGCACGCAAACACAACCTGCAAATTTTAAAATCGGACCCATAAACATCTAATAACCACCTTGAAATGTGAGAAAACACATAATTAAAAATATAAAATTAAAAAACATAAAAGTAAATTAAAATAACAACAAATGCACCAAGATCTACACGAATTGATATAAAAATAACATAATAACAAAAGATTTGACCGAAAAACTGACAATTTACGGAAAAGAAAAGAGTTAATGAATAAATTGAATAAGAATAAAATAATTCTAGTCAGAAATAATTAAAAATAAAAAGTTAATGAATAAATTGTCAAATAAAATCGAGAAAATATTAAAAATTAGAATTAGATTAGACAAGTAATATCAAGGTCAAATTTTGTTTTATCGCATGAAAATTAACACGCAAGGTTAGGGTCACAGAATAGGTATAAATACCAATCCATTTTCACAGAATTTTAATGCATTCACTTAGTGAGCAAGCCACTTTTGTGTAGAAAATTTACTGTTAATTCGAGGAGCAACTATCGGCAATAATTTCCACAATAAGTAATCAAGCACCTTCTATGTAAGCACTACTTGATCGTATGTGTGGGAAATCTTTTGTCGTATGTGTGATTGAATGCCGAGGATTATATATGAATAATAATGTACCGATCTGAAAATATATGTTTTTAATGAAAGAATCTTAAGTGTCAAAATTTTTCTGGCCCACAGCCACACAACATACAAGATATTAAAATGATACATAACTAGTCACGCTGTGTAAGTGCGGTCTCTCCACCTATAGCGTGTGCCCGTGAGAGTTCTGTCGTGCGCAACGACGGCCTCGAACGTAAATTTATATTCGTTTATAGGGGCTGTGGGAAGATCGAGAACTAGTCTTTTGGCTGGCTCCCTTTCACCCATCTCCCGAAAAATCGACCAAAAATCAAATAAACAAATCGGCTAAACTGATTACACCGAGTACTCCAGTGGACACTCGTAAAATCTAATATGAACACAAATTCCTTAGGATCAAATTGAGAGGCTCGGGAGGTGGAAGCTCGATATCGAAAGTAGCTAAATATATTAAATTGGACGAAAGTAACTAAGTATATTAAATCTAACGAAAGTAACTAAATATATTAAATCCGACGAAAGTAACTAAATATATTAAAGTAACTAAATATATTAAATCTGACGAAAGTAACTAAATATATTAAATCTGACGAAAAGCAACTAAATATATTAATTCTGACGAAAAGCAACTAAATGTAATGAACAGTAACTAAAATATAAGTAAAGTAACTAAATGTAATTAGATATAATTAAACATAATTAAGATAAGCATAACTAGATGTAATTAAATGTAAATAAATATAACTAAAAAATGGCTAAATGTAACTGAATGTGATTAAATGTAAACTAGATGTAAAAAAGGTGAATAAAGGTAACTAAAAATAACTAAATGTAACTAAATGTAATATAATTAGATGTAATTAAACGCAATTAAAATAAACGTAACTAGATGTAGATAAACAAAACTGAATGTAACCAAATGAAATTAAATGTAACTAGAATGCCCAAATTAATTCGTGAATAACGCCCCATGCTAAGACTAAAAGATTAAAGTTGACAAACGACATAGTTCCCCAGGTAGTAGTGAACAACCGCCGTTAATTACGTACTATAGTATTAGGATAAAGAAAAATATTAAAAATAATAGCTATAAACCCCGTTAAACTAACAATATCTTGAAATAAATTTAGAAAAATATAATAATAAAACACAAATGACAAAGTAGACATGATATTCTCACAGAAATAAAAATGCCACAAACTTCAATAGAGTAATTCGAATTAGAACACTCGCAGTAGAGTCGCGACAACACTTTCATAGCGAACTTAAATTCGTAACACCAAAACCGGATTTATATAATGAACAGCTAAGAATTACTCAGAGAAACCATCGAATAAATTGACCCAATATCTTTGCACCAGAATTAGGATACATGACAACCATAATGATCGAGATATAACCACAAAGAACTTCTAAATAAAATTAAATCAACAAGAATATCCATTCCTGAAGGAAAATACCACGAAACATGAAAGGAACCATCGAGAGTTTGATCATAAAGCGGTGGATTAACCAATAACGACAACGCGTGTTTGATTCTCCCAGCGAACACTACCAGAGATAGCGAAAGCGTAAGAACTTGTTGATTGAACTGCATTTGAGAATGGGTAGTGAACTTCTGTGCAACAGCAAAATCCAGTACTCGGGAATCAACTGAGAAAGGAGAGAACTCTGAGATAAGGAACCAACGAGCACGATTTTCGATTCTGTCAGAATAACACTGAGAACGACATAACGAACCTAGAAACAAATAACCAGAAACTATTAATATCGGAGAAAATCTGAATTAAAATCACACCAATAATTTTTATGAGTGGCGAAGCGTGACGCCCCATTGATATGGTGAGAAGAAAACCTCTTAATTGTGAACAAATTTCCCGATAAGAATACCAATCCACTGAAATTAATGTCATAACAGAAAATTAATAAACCACACATTAGTCCACTCACCATAAACCTGATTGCAGGAACAACGACACCTTCTGCAGAAAAATCCAATAGTTGTTTTCTCCAGTCAACCAGAGAATTGATTAAACGAATAAAAATTTAATAGGCAATAACTGGAAATAAATTCTGCCTACTTAATAAATAAGAATAAAAAATAATAGCATACCGAATTAAGATAAATAATTATACCTGAAATAACGAGGGAAAAAAATCAACCAATCAAGCGGCGATGAACTGATAACCATTCAGACATAAATACAGAGCTCTAATTTAATAATTAACATAATATCATGCCCAACCAACGACAATTTTACTCTGAAAGTAGACGAGATACAAATGAACGGATTGGAAACGGACGCCGAAACCGGCTATCACCTAATGATGTAGGCATGGAGAAGGACGCTATCGAAATACGGCGAGGTACTACATCTTTTGTGTAAAAATAAGTTTTCCCATGAATTTACGATTTATTTTCACTCCAAATGACTGACGACGATGAACCATACTTTCATGACTACTGCATATTTAACAAATAAATTCCAAAAATGAAATTTTACAATTTATTAATAATTATATGGATTATTTAGACCGCAGAGATCCACACGGAGGATGGAGTGATGACTCCCGACTAACGTTGCAAGTACCGATTAATTCTGCCGCACAATACAGACAAGCACTATGGGATCAGGAATATATTCTGGCCACTTATGGAGAATCTAGTTGGCCCCGACGACCAAACGATCGTGGGGATAAAATCGAGCTACCCAGTGTAGAAATCAAGCGGGAACCGAGAAGAAATCCGGCACAAGAGGCTCGTCAATGAGAGGAATTCACTTTGATGAAAATGGAGAGCCTGGAAAGAAAATATCACAGGAAGGCGAATCTGGCCAGGCAACGATTAGCACGTGTAAACCAAGACATCGCGAGCGGCTTGATTCCAAGTATCGACGGATTCGTCCCAGACTATGGGGTTTCGTTTTAACTGGACGATCCGAAATTGCTAAATATGACCGCGTCAAAAAACTGATTCTGCTGGAGAAACTAATCCAACCGGTTCTTCGAAGTCGACTTGGACCAAGGCAACAAGGAGAGCACGCCTACACCAGTCGACACCCGCAATGGACCTTCACCAATCGTTTTCGTGACGGACTTGGAAAATGATCAAATTTGCATTATATAATAAAAGAATGGAGTCGACAAGAGTCCTCAGTCGAGATCTTAAAGATCTTCGATGAGTCTACATCGACAGCCTCTACAGCAAAGCCGGAAAATTCAGCAAATAAAAGCCACTTGGATGGAACCGACAAAGATGAAAGAGCTTTATCAACGCCTCACCGCGGCCCAACAAGGTTGGATGGACGAAAAGATGCTCAACCAAGCTCAAAAGACTCAAATAAAAGGCTTGGAAGTCACTCTTACAGCGTGCTAGGAGGGGAGTGCGGTGACATATCCTTTAGTCTTTGTCCCGGCACAGCTGGCCTATCACTACCAGAATCCATCGAAGCATTCCAACAAACTGTCCCATTCGCATGCCAGGCCGGGCAGGAGTAAAAGATTACGAAGATTAATTCGCGTTTTAATACCAGAACTCATTTGATAATAATACAATAAAATTGTGTTTTTGATATTTTGTTTATTGTTGATAATTAGTGTACACGAGTAAAATGATGAGGAAGTATTTAAGGGACCTTAAAGATTAGACGGGCAGAGGCCTTTTAACGGCAGCCCGCTGAACCTGACATAGGGCCGGACCTTAGCAGTTCTGACATCGGAACTCACCTTTGGCGGTCCTGTGACCAATGGTTGCAGTTCCAACGTTGCCTAGCAACGGGTAACCATTGTTGGGCGCGAAATATTGTATGTGATGGGGTCAAGGTCACGAACACCGCTAACCCCACACTTTTATTCAATTTACTAATATAGTTACATAAACATAAATAAAATAAAGTTAAAAAAAATTATATAACGCAAACAGTCAATAATTAGATATAGTTATTGTAATATTATAACAAAAAATAATTCTTTTTTTCACAATATATTTCTGCCAATTTTCATCATCAGTTTACATTGATGTTTGGCCATCAATTTTTATTATTGTCGGAAAGTCTTGGAATCTGATTAGGGATCCGATTAATAATTGCGTAATAAATAATAATAAAATTATCCGAATTATAAGACAATAGAAATTCGATAGTAATTTTTATTTTCAGCACCTTCGAAATTAGATGTCTTGCGACCGTTTCTCTTGAAATTCATAACATTTAACTATGGCCATCGTGAACCTGAATCAACTGCCAAAACGTTTTTTTTAAATAAAAATAAAATACATAATAACAAAATTCTTTTTTTCAAATTTTAATTTTGTTTAGTTAACTTAGAAATTTGTAATTAGTACCAGTTTAATGTAAGATAATACAACTAAACTTGATCATATTTTGGCTTTCACTGATTCTATAATTAATTGACCACGAAATTTGTTGGTTACTTTTCTTTTTATTTCTTCGTTTTTCTCATTAACTTTTGAATTTCTTACCTTCTCCATCGCCTCAAAATCACGAAAACCTGTCTTTCTCGTATAAATTCTCTCATATTATCTGCAGCTTTATCTGAGTTATATCTCTCATTTTCCATTCATTCTCATCATGATGTATATGTAGTGCACCTGAAAGAGGTGATGATTACATACTCACAAACCCCAAATGTATTTTCATAATATTTACGCGCATACAAAAATTAATCAATATGCACCCATCATAAATGGTGGTTGAATTGTGCTCTAATGGAAGTTCAGCGGTAAAAAAATGAGTCATATCGCATCGGCTGCTAATATCCTGACAAATCTATGGGTTCAAGAGATGCCGGACCAACAGCTTTGACAATTTTTTTAGATTTTGAAAGTCTTACTTGAATTTTTGTAAAAAACCAATAAATTAGAGTTGACCTATTTTGAATTGACATACTGGGTTTTGATAGGTTAAAAAAATTTAATTTTATCTTGACCTTATTTGTAAATCTATTTGTAAATTTTATTCATCCGACGATACCCATTACTAAGTGACGTTGGCACTGTATCAACAGGTTTAACCAAAGTTGAGTTGGGTGCTACGAATGCTAAAATTAATACTTTAATGTGTTAAAAATGATCAATTAATATTTTATCGATTTTATTACAATTTAAATTTTCTAAATTTATTGTTTTTGTTTTAATTAAATCACTTTTCTTAAAAATTGATTTTATTTTTTCTATTTAATACTAGATTTCGAAGATTATTTTAATTTTAATTTTATATATGTCATTTCCATACTATAATTGAGATGTTTTCATTAATTTTAATCAAATTTGTTTTATTCTTTTTTTATTTTCATTTTAAAATGTTTCTTACTTTGAATTATTTGGTGAAAATAGAGTAATTTTAATTCAAAATTGGTGACCATGCATGTGCTTATCTTTTTGTCTTAAGAAAACTAATCACGAAAGTCCTCTGTTTGACCAACATACAAAAAATTTGGGTGGTTTTCATGACAATCATAAGGTTTTGATGGTACCGTGACCTACATAACCTTTTGAGTTGAACACATACTCTTTCTCTAAAATTTATCATAAGTAATATCGAAAATCGTTGGATTTAGTTTTAATATATTTGCATATATTAATTTTACACTATAAAAATTTTTATTAATACAATTAATTATGTTTTAAATTATTTAAAGTTATTTATGGTAACTTTTCTCAAAAACAAATGATAAAAATAATTTATTAATCAAATTTTCTTTAAAAACTGAAAGAAACGGGAAATTGTCAACGAATGGTTTGTGCAATCCCACCATTTGCACCAGTCTCCAATCGGCTCATATCGAATAAATTCTAGAACAAATCCGTTATCTGACTTCAAATTAAATATCAAAACGATTTTAGTATTGATAAACCTTCTCAAAATCCTTCCTCGTCACTTCTTATAGAACGTCATTTAATTTCTGAAATCCCTCATTACAAAATAATTAATAAACATGCAAAATGATTGGGGGAAACAATGATAAGTGATTAAGATTTGGTTCTGGAGCTTAATAAAAAGGGAATGAAAAAGAAATGTCGAATAACGAGAAGGGAATAAGAGAAAATCAATAAAAACTGACAATTGAATAAAAGAAGGTCATTTATAATTAACGAGTGCAAATTTAGGAAAACAAAAACAGAAGCAAAATTTGCACGTTATTTCGAAAGCCCTTTCAAGATAAGGGAAGGAATGTTGTTTGGGAATCCGGGAAAGAGCATTTCTAAAAATAATTTATCTGGACAGCTGCCAGTGATTATAGAGGTGCAAAGGGAATTATCGGTAAAATATATTGGAAATCCTATTTGACATCAGTAAGTATTATTAATTAACGGAATATAAAAAGAGAACGCAGTTGGAGAGAAAGAGAAAAAAGAGATTAGAGTGAAATTGGACAGAATTCGACGAATAATTGGAAAGGAAAAAATTACAGAAAATTATTGAAGAAAGGTATTAAAGAAAAATTTGGAGTAAACTAAAAGTTGAAATCAAGGAAAAGAGAAATTTGAAAGAGAAATTAAGCGAAGTCAAAGCAAAGCAACTAAATCAGAGTTACCGATCTCAGAAACCCGTCACAGTAGTCAAGTAATTGTGAAATCCAATTGATCTGAAAAGTGCTATTCTTCCAGAAAGTTCGTAATAAGCACCAAGTTGAGAATGTAATAAATAATTCTTTGTGACATTTTAAAGTGGAGATTAAGTGTATTAATCAATAAAGTTTATATCGTTTGGAGTTCATTACTGTTGTTTAAAAGCACGCTTGGAGTCAGATTGATAATACATCCTATTTAAATTCACCGACAACACCAATAAAGGTAATAACTACTTATTATAACCTATTAATTTAGAATATTAACACCAGTAATCACTCTTTCTCTCTTTCTCACTTGATTTCATAACTATATATGAAAATTTATCTTTTCAAAATATTGTTTAGAGTTAATTTCCGTTTACATCTGGGGTACCCAAATTTTAAGTTATAAAATACTACTGTGATAGACAAATGTCAGATATTTTTTAGATAACTGAAGGAGAAAAATTATTTATTATCATCTGTAATTTTATATATATATTCTTTAACTGGCATTGCATCAATGAAACATTAAAACGTCTAAAAATTTTATCAGTATTTTATTGTTTCGCCTAGTAAAACTAGAATAAAAGATAAACAAATAAAAATAATAAAAAAACTTTATTAAAAAGAATGAATTTTATTGTTATGGTAAAATCATTAAGCATTTTTATCGTAAAAAAAATCCACTGTTTTACTGTTTTATGATATAAATCTTCAAAGCGTAATGACTCTGGGGGACTGACAGAACGGCACTAAATTATCATTTAATCTAATAATAATTATTTAAGAATAAATTAAACTATTTTCATAAATAATAATTCTTATCAATAATTTGATTATAATCTGTAGAATCGATTTAGTTGCTCCCTTTTCTAATACTTGAAAATGCTAGAAGCTCGCGATAAATAACTTTAATAGCCGGTTAAAGCTGCTGCATTACTCTGATAATCTATTTTTTAACAATAGCTTTCATTTCTCTTTGTGCTTTTTTATAATTATTTTTTATCTTAAGCTTAATCTTAGTTTTTCCTCTGATTTCTCCACTTGCGCCTTTGCTTTTAATAGGTTGATATTTGCTGGCAATTCAGATAATTAGAATGTTGTTTTCATTTTCGTTTTTACAATATATGCCACTTCCATTCATTTCTTTTGGCCGAGATAAAATAATTCCGTTTCCATTTTGTCGTTTGGTCTCTGTTTGATATCTTCAATCCTCCTTCCTTTTCATTTTTCTATTTATTCCTTTCGCTCCTACGCTATTCACACTTATCTTTTCAAAACTAATCAGCAAATTTTTCTTCACCTAAAGAAAATGTTTACCACTTTACGATAGATAGGTGTCCCATTGGATTCAATATTTATTTCAGCTAGACAGCTGGAAATGTGATTTGGGATCAACTCTTCGTCTTTAACTGTCATTGACAAACTTTACTAATGATTTATACCAGTGCTCTTATATCAGTGCAATAACTGAAATGGTTCACAATACACTTTATCAAGCATGGGAAAGTAACAGAGCTATAACACATTTTAAATCCAAAATTTTTGACAAGAAAACGGACCAACGATATAGCCTGGAGCCTATGATGACTTTAAAAAAACTCTGTTCCTGATGAAAATTGTGAATCCATTATTATCTTATCAATGGTTTTAATCGCGTTTAAATTCATGACGGGGTTTTGGATAATGCTTTTTATTCTTCATGGCGTGTCTGTAAGACTGATGATTCTGAAATTCTAGCTAAAGTTGATGATCTGATCCTATCTGTTTGTGATCTTCTTGACCATGTGCATGTGTGTATTGTATTGGCAAATATTATTTTTGTAATTCCGAATAAATTTGAATATTCTATGTAAATGATTTTATTTTTAAAACAGTTTTGTTAAGCTTTATTGAAAACCTTTTTCTTTATCTTTTATTGCACCCGCTACAAAAAAATCAAATCTTTAAACTAATGAGTAGTATAGAGCAATGCACCATAAACATAGTAACATTTTCAGAATCTTCCAAAATAAAATACTTTTATTTAATATGACTTAATAGCGCGCAATATAAAATTTACATATTTCAAAAAATACATTAAAATTTTTTCACTAACAGAAGGTAGTTAGGAACACACTGCGCCCACACACCATAAAGGGGAGGGGGGGTTTAAGTGATTAAATTACGTAATTACGCAATTAATCACGATGTGTCTTGATTACACAATTATGCAATAATTATGTAATCAAGATAATTAATTTTGTGTGCGCACAATTTTTTTTAAAAATTTTTGGTTCGATTTTTGGCGCGATTTTTTGAAATTCAAATTTTTATATTATAATGTAAAATTTTGGTATTTTAATTTTTTATGTAATTATTATTTTAAGTTAAATTTTTAAGATAAATTTTCAAATAGTTTTAACGATGAATTTTTATACATGATTTTACAATGAAAACTTTAACAAAATTTTTAAGTTTAATTATAAAATAAATTTTATAATATGATTTTTCAAAGTAATTTAGTTTTAACAAAATAATAATAATAATAATAATAATAATAATAATAATAATAATAATAATAATAATAATAATAATAATAATAATAATAATAATAATAATAATAACAATAATAATAATAATAATAATAATAATAATAATAATAATAATAATAATAATAATAATAATAATTCAACCAATTAAAAAATTAATAAAAAACTAATTCTCAGCACATAAAATAAACACGTAAAAAGATCAAAATTTATTTAATTTACATCATCACAAATCTGCTTATAATAAGCTCTTGTTAGCTCAGCCATCAAAATATATGTTAAGATCAAAAAGTGGGGGACTACGATCTTAACACAGTTCGTTTTATCTGACTCCAATAAAATTATAATATGAAATTATATTCAAAATATAAACTAATCAAAATATAAAAAGGTCGGTCGCAGTCCTATACAAATAAATAAGGCAAAGACAAATTATTTACCTATACAATTTATTTGGCGTTAACAGTAAATTTACAACGTATATGTGTGTAGTTTAATAGAATATACAGATAACTGGATCAAATGATCCCTGCCAAATGGCCCGCAAGAAGTCGATGGTCACTATGCAGACGCAACGACTTATCCTATATGACAGAGGGTAAGTAAGTTTTGATTTTGGGGCACCCCGAGTATCCGAAAGCGGTCAACTACTTTGGACACTACTTGATTTTAATTTAATTAAATTACTTATAAGCCGGATTAAGGAATCCGCTTTTAAATGTTATTTTCTTTTTAATTAAATAAATGAAACGTACCAAAAATATTCCTCTGGATAAAGTGTATCCAAAATTCACGACTAGGTTTTCCAAACTTTTCTTTTAATTTTCTTTTCAAACTGGTATGATCAGAAGAGATTTGGCAATTTTCGAAATAGGTTGTTTTATGAATTTTCAAAATTAAATTTCTTTTAAAATCAGCTTTTCTTCGGGTACAATATTTTGCAATTTTCTTTTGTCTCCAATTTTCCACTCTGGCCGTGGTTTAAATAGTTCCTTTCGTTCAAATAACTCTTGAATCCGTGAAGTAATCTGTTTTCTATCTTGAGTGTTTCTGATTTCAATTAGGCAGATGTTTCCCTGTAATTTCTCGCACTGATTTCTGAATAATCGATATTTCCTTTTTCTTAAAAACGATCTTCAATTGATTTAAACTAATCTGGTCCACTTTTAGGTTTCTAATCGTATCGGTTAGGTTTTCTCCGTTTTTTCTGTATTTGGCTCAATTAATAATTTTTTTTCTGTTATCGGCCCCTGTACAAAAAAATAGTCCTCTATTTATATTAATTAAAAATTAATGAAATTACCAATTTTAGACCCGCGTCATCGGAAATCCAAATTTGGTAATTTTCCGATGACGCATTTCCATTTTTAGCAATTTTCAATTGCTTAAGTCTAAATTTAGTAATTGTTTTCTTGACGTCACTAAACGTCATCACAATATATTTTTTTTTTTTTTTTAAAAACGTCACTGTTTAGTGACGTCAGAATGACTCAACTATATTTTTAAGGCTAAGAGCCTGTACTTAACAAATCTTACCCCCTAAAAGATTTTCGTCCTCGAAAAAAGAATATATTTATATTTTCTCCTACTGCGAGCCATTTGCCTTACAAGATATATATATATACAAAAAAAATCAATAATAAATTACAACACCCAAAACATAATAACAAAAATTAATAATCAGAAACGCAAATCAAAATCAAATATGTCACAAATAAGATCACAAATATAAATGTCTGTTTCGCACTGGTTCTCCTGGCATTGAATTCTCTTAGTTTTCTTCGGGATCTTCGGGCACGCGATATAAATGAGGGTCTGTTGAGTTGTATCGGTTACGCGCTTTATGCTCACGTAACAATTTTGCGAGTCTCTTCGCCATTGTCTCCGGTTCATACGAAAGGGCTAGTGCCTCTCTGTCTAAGGAACTCACTAGTATTACTGATGATACCAAGTATGGGATTCCGTCCACATCAATTTCTTGGTATTTGGGGTTTGAATTTACCGCCATGCGGGTAATGTCTTTCCCATCATATTGGGTTACTCTTGGACGCCAGTGGCTACTTGGCCTTCGGTACCACATAGGATCGTATCCATCCGTGTCTACCGAAATTGTCTTCAGAATCAAGTTTTCTCGATTTATTCTCAACTTCTCGGCCACTTCAGGCTCCGTTTTTACTTTTAGTTGCTTTTGTAACTCAGCGTTTGGGGGTACATATGATACTTCTTCTATATCGTCATCTGGTTCATTGAATATCTTTTTGGGTATTGTCAGACTTGACTGTGACGGTTTTACTTGTGGTTGACTTTGTTTTACTGGTTCCTTCTTTTTGAATAACCTTTTAACTACGCTTTTCATACCTCCACTTTCTGTCTTTGCTTTCTGTCCCGCTGGAGGGATTGCCACCTTTTTCAAACTTGTGGCTTTTTCTGGATAATTTGGGTTACTCGTGGATGGTCTCATGACCTTTTCTTGCTGATAGGCAGCATTCGTATTTTGTGGGATTCTCTTTTCTGGCTGATCGGCAGCACTTTTAGTTACTTGGGCTATTTGTATTTAGGGTTTTCGCATCTCAGGATTTGATGGTTTCTCCATGACTTCTTCTTCGTCGCAGATTGTAACGTCTGGTGGCGGGGACAGTTCGTCTTCTTTTTGCACTTTTGCGTCTTTTGGTATCATAGGTAATTTTCGTTTTGTAACAACTCGTTGATCACCTTCTGAATGAGTATCTTGTGGGATTGCTATATGATCCAGCCATTCATTCTGAATGCTCATATATATTTCTCTAATAGTTCGGACCTCATTGTCTACTACTAGATCCTGCCGGCTCTCCGGAGCCTTTTTTAGGAAATATTTTGAAAGGAAAGGCAAGTGATAGTATCCTTGCATCTTAGGTACCCGTCGATCTTCTAAGATTTTGATTGAAGCCAGATCTCGGATACCCAATAAACGCTGTGCCGGTAGATGGGCTACCGCTAATAACTTTTTTACCATTAATCCAACTACTATCTTTTTGTCACAAATTTTTCTAATCATGTGAAAACATTCTTCATCATCCAAATTACCTCGAACATCTGGTTCTTTTAAATGATATTGGTGGGTTTGATAGTGTCTAACAGGTTCTCTGGGGGTGACTATGGTGTTTAATAGTTGTTGGCCCGAGAAATCTGAGATAGATATCTCCAATAGAACAGGATCCATGCCTACTCGGGATAAGGCATATCCAGCTGCCACGAAAATTGTGGATAGATTTTCTTCTTCTCTGGTTAGACGCTTCCTCAAGAAGGACTCCCCATTATGGATTGTCGCTTCAGTTGTGTTGTAACACCAGGAAGGTTCCAAATCTGTTACTATTCGGTATGGTTTTTGGTAATTTAATATTTCTAAACAAACAATCGAGTTTGGCTCTGTCGTCTTTACTTGCAAATTCTTTTCTCGTCCATCTGAATATGATAATTCGAATGTGCTATGTCTGTCCAACTCAATGGGATTTGGCATTCCACTCAGAAGTAATACCAAAGGTTTGTTAACGGCATGGAGCCAAATATGGTTAGTTCTGGGACAATCTTTAAATTCTCTAAAGACATCGGCCAATTTTAGGGTTTTGCTGCTCTTCACTACTGTGATCAGCATTTGCCTCCTTGGGCCTCTTGGGAATTTAAAATCATTAGGTATGTCCACTCTTCTTGGATAATACCAATGATTATGAATTAAGGGTTGGTTTGTGACTTAATGGTCGTCGTCATGAACCGGTAGACGAATTCTTCTTTGTAAGACGTATAGGCTTCGATAGAGCTCACGGTTTTGTCGTATGTTTGGATTGCGTGCTTCATTGGGATTTTGTGGATTAGGCTTTCTGCTATCTACAATATAAACTGATTAACTATTTGTATCACATATCGTGATAAGATTGCCAGGAAAAACGACATTCGCGGATGTCATATTATAATTTACTTACACTACTTACAAAATGGTGAGACTTTGTCCCCCCCTATACTTCAGTTTCATAGTGATTTTCCCCATATCCGTTATCATATAACGTTATATGGGTCATATGCACAGCAACTATAAATATCAATAATAACATTATAGTTATTCCCCCCGTTATTGAAATTATTATCCATAGCGGGATTTTACCCTTATTCGTAATTGAGCATGTACAATTATCTGTCGAGAGTCTTAATGCTCTTAACTGTTTCACTTTTGGGATTTGCCAGTCTTGTTTTAAAAGCCTCATGATTTGTTGCAATCTTCTTCACATCATTGATTTAAATGTTGGATGATTTTCACTATCATCATCAATTTGTTTTGCTATCCCCCGCCAACGCTTGACGAGTTAAATTCTGTATTGTCTCTGGATTTAATTGTTCATTTGGGGGTGGTTTCATTTGACTTTTCTTTGGTCTACCCCTCCCATCTTTTTTAACTTTAATCTCTGATTGGATTATTCCTGGTCTGGCTGGTGGGTCTGGTTCTCGTGACGTGCTTGCACCCACATCTGTTTCTACTGGATCGAGCTGGATAATTGTATCTCTCTCGTCCTCTATTATCTGCTGTCCGAATACTCTCTCGGTATCAACTTCTCTATTTTCTCCCTCTGTGGGTTGATCATAGTTTTCAAGAAATCTCTCAATTTCCTCATCCAAATCCACCGGATATGGAGGTAGTGGTGCAAATTCACCCTTTGGCAATTCCACCTGTACTGGTTCACTTTCCATTTCCTGGCAGTCGGGCAATCTCATTATTGACCATGGCTCCCTTGGAAGTTCAATTGGTACTATTAACACTTGGGTTTCCTCTCTTGGGAAACATCCCACGTCTACCAGGAATTCGTCATCGTCCACCTGGCATCCGTGTATCACTATTAGAAATAATCCTTGCAATATCTCCGAAAGTCTCTCCCTGAGTTTTCTCACCTTGTGAAAACAGGAACATTGTTGCTTCAATTTCCCCTCTCCCGGGTATTCTGATTTCTAACCATAATGGACCTTGTCTGCTGGTTTCATGGCGAATAGCATGTCCATTTTTGATACATAACAGCTTTGCTTGTGCCTGAAATGGTGAAGTCACTTTTAATAAAGGCAGCACCAATGGCATTATATCTCTCAAAGTATTTACTGGGATGCGTAATTCTAACATCCAATCCATTATTCCTTTAATGGCTTCCCCATCTCTAGGGGTTTGCATTAGCTCGAATCCCAACCTTTGCGGAATTGCGTTAGCCTGATTTAACTGTTCAATTTCCATTTCAGTTATCATAAACACATTATCTGTGTCTATCACTTTTACTTTTTCTGTCGGGTAAACCACGTCTACCGTATTATTGTAGTTTGGCAATATTCCATAACTCAATAGCGTGTCTCCCTCTAGCATTTCAGCTCCATATTTATACAACACATAATTACCACCGGGCCTCGCTTCTTTTAATAGTTTCACGAGTTCTCCCACAGTTTCCTTGGGGTCTATTTCAAACCTATGCAGCATTTTCCCAGGTAATACTGTAATCACTACTGCCTCACTTGTTTCATTGGCATATCTCGGGCTTGCTCCGATTTTCCTCATTAGGTTTTTTATCAGATAATAATAGTCTTCATCCCTTTCTAGGGTGGCTATTATTCCGAGAATTTTATCAATTTCAGCTTCCTCAATTTCCTCTTTATCAATCTCTTTTAATTTCTCTACTACCTCGCTTTCCCATTGATCGCGATATTTTACTAATGCTGCACATTTTTCTATAATTTCCTTTCTGGGAGATTTCCCAAATTCTCGTCTACCGACCGGTATTTCAGCTTTTCCATCAACATCTCTTGTGGATGACGTGGCTTTTACTGCTTCTGGTCCGCTGACCATATTACATCGATTTTTCTCGGGCAAAACCGCTAAAACCTCATTGCAGGCTTCTGGCTCATCGACCATAGCCAATCGATTTTTATCTGGTGAAACCGCTAAACCAATTGTTCTGGCCTCTGGTTCATTGTCCATAGCCAATCGATTTTTACCTGGTGAAACCGCTAAACCCTTTATTCTGGCTTCTGGCTCATTGTCCGTAGCCAATCGATTTTTACTTGGTGAAACCGCTAAACCAATACTGTTGGTTACGAACTCACTGGTTCTAACCTTGAAATCATTTTCCGAATCCACGGTATTAAACTCATGGTCCGTTCCTTGATGCTTTTTCTGGCTCGAAAGCATATAAACCTCATTATCATCAATATTATTATTTGTCGTTAGCCGAGCTAACCTGTTCCTTTCCTCCTGGATTTCTAATTCGAGTTGTTGTAGATACGTTAATCTCTGTTCCGAATTCACTGCAAACGTAGTTGTTTTTGGCCGATTATTATTATTATTATTGTTATTGACATTACCCATCTGATTCTGTGGACAAGAACGCATCATATGACCAAATTTTCCACATTTATGACACTTTACTTTACCTGTCGAATTTACCTCATCTCTCTGTACATTATTATTTCGATAATTATTATTATTATTATTACTTTGAAAACCTTGATTTGAATTTCTATTATTATTATTATTATTAAAATTATTACCCTGAGAATTTCCCCCGAATTTAGTTTTGCAAACTGACGCTACATGTCCCTTTCGTTTACATTTATCGCAGCTTAAGTCCGAACATTTGCAATCAATAGCGAGATGATTATTTCTCCCACATCTGGTACATAATTTATCCCCTGGTGAATTACTCCTCTTACTAGTACAATCTTTAGATAGATGTCCTCTTTTATGACAATTAAAACACTCGATATCAGATTTATTCGCGCTAACTGCAAAATTATTTACTTTCTCTATACTACTTTCAATTAAAACCGCTTTTCTCGTTAATTCCTCAAAATTATCCCCTATGTGCAAACTCAATGCATTTCTCATTGCCGATGATAGGCCTGCCCAAAACTGGTCTCTAACTAATGCAAGGGTAGCCTCATTCCAACGGGCTCTATCTCCAAACGCTCGTTCAGCTAGCATCATGATTTGATACGCAAATTCTCCAACATGCTCACCCGAATTTTGTCGCCTATTATAAAATTGCTGTCGTAATATTCTCGTGGCATCCCCCGGTAAAATTCTGTTCGTTAATGCTACTCTAAGCTCATTCCACGCTACTGGGTGGTTTGCTAAAATGACATCATTATATTTTTCACGCGCCATACCTTTTAGATATAAGGGCAATCTTAAAATCATAACCGGTTCAGGAAGACCTAATGCTCTCGCCATTTGAAAATATTCGGACATAAACTCAGGAAATTCACCTGGATTTCCGTTATAGGGTTTTACGGGTATAGTTGGGTATCTCAAAAAATCCGCCGCTGGTGGTTGCTCTGGTAGATTATTAACATTCGGAAAATTATTAACATTGGGTATGTTATTATTAATATTCGGTAAATTATTATTTAATAGATTCTGTGCATCTGCCATTATTTGTCTATTTCTAATACCCTCTCTGAAATTTTGCAATCTACGATTTCGTAGCTCAATGATTTAAGAAAAAAAAATTCAATATCTGTCTTAATTTTTCAAAACCGCCTTTATCCCCCGATTTTATATCACGTCGGGCTCACCAAAATGTTAAGATCAAAAAGTGGGGGACTACGATCTTAACACAGTTCGTTTTATCTGACTCCAATAAAATTATAATATGAAATTATATTCAAAATATAAACTAATCAAAATATAAAAAGGTCGGTCGCAGTCCTATACAAATAAATAAGGCAAAGACAAATTATTTACCTATACAATTTATTTGGCGTTAACAGTAAATTTACAACGTATATGTGTGTAGTTTAATAGAATATACAGATAACTGGATCAAATGATCCCTGCCAAATGGCCCGCAAGAAGTCGATGGTCACTATGCAGACGCAACGACTTATCCTATATGACAGAGGGTAAGTAAGTTTTGATTTTGGGGCACCCCGAGTATCCGAAAGCGGTCAACTACTTTGGACACTACTTGATTTTAATTTAATTAAATTACTTATAAGCCGGATTAAGGAATCCGCTTTTAAATGTTATTTTCTTTTTAATTAAATAAATGAAACGTACCAAAAATATTCCTCTGGATAAAGTGTATCCAAAATTCACGACTAGGTTTTCCAAACTTTTCTTTTAATTTTCTTTTCAAACTGGTATGATCAGAAGAGATTTGGCAATTTTCGAAATAGGTTGTTTTATGAATTTTCAAAATTAAATTTCTTTTAAAATCAGCTTTTCTTCGGGTACAATATTTTGCAATTTTCTTTTGTCTCCAATTTTCCACTCTGGCCGTGGTTTAAATAGTTCCTTTCGTTCAAATAACTCTTGAATCCGTGAAGTAATCTGTTTTCTATCTTGAGTGTTTCTGATTTCAATTAGGCAGATGTTTCCCTGTAATTTTCTCGCACTGATTTCTGAATAATCGATATTTCCTTTTTCTTAAAAACGATCTTCAATTGATTTAAACTAATCTGGTCCACTTTTAGGTTTCTAATCGTATCGGTTAGGTTTTCTCCGTTTTTTCTGTATTTGGCTCAATTAATAATTTTTTTTCTGTTATCGGCCCCTGTACAAAAAAATAGTCCTCTATTTATATTAATTAAAAATTAATGAAATTACCAATTTTAGACCCGCGTCATCGGAAATCCAAATTTGGTAATTTTCCGATGACGCATTTCCATTTTTAGCAATTTTCAATTGCTTAAGTCTAAATTTAGTAATTGTTTTCTTGACGTCACTAAACGTCATCACAATATATTTATTTTTTTTTTTTAAAAACGTCACTGTTTAGTGACGTCAGAATGACTCAACTATATTTTTAAGGCTAAGAGCCTGTACTTAACATATATACAAATTCTTTCTTCTTGTAATCCCTGCAGCATTTGCATTTAAATGGATAAGTCAATATTGAGGGATCTGCACAAACAATGCAGTCATCTAAACATTTCAAACCAGTTCCTTGAACTGATTCGTAGTGCATCCGTACAATTTCGTCGAAGTTGATTCCTGGCATTTGACAGATCCGTGTAGCCAAATTTTCAGGAGCACAATACGAAAGCTTGTTTTTCATAGTCGGAAAGAGTTCTTCCTTCTTCATCAGAATTGTTTCGAATACGTATGCTTCTTGCTCGTCGATCATTTTTAATTTTTACAATCGTCAGAATTCAATTTATTTAAACACAATTAGTGCTTAATAAATAATCTAGTATTTCTTCGTCGGTATTAAGATTATTGATTAAAAGTTTTATAAAGTTAAATATTTCTTGAACTAGACTGTTGTATTCCAGTGTTTTATCCCCATGAAAAAGACTTTTCCACTTGCAAATACATTCACACAAAGTGGATTATACTTGACAAGTCTTTATGCTGGAAACAGTTCAGGTTCGTAAATGTTTTCTGTTTTGGTAGACAAATCATACAAGTTGATTCGACAACCAATTTCAATGTTCAAAGATAATGATTGAATTTGTAAATCTTGAATCTGATATTTGAGATCCCCTTCCTGTAATGATCTCTTGCAACCCATTATCCTGCATTTTCCGCTCTTGAAGAATAAGATTGGATATTTTCCACTTCTATCCACTACATGTTGAGGTTTTCCAGTCGGAAACTTCATTTCGGTTACTTGTATACATATTAGGTAACCGATAACTAGTTACTGAACAAATAAATATTTGGTTACTTACCAACAAAACTTTAAAAGTAAATCAATAACAAGAAATACAAGTAAAAATACAAATTTATTAATAAAATCTTCTTCACTCTCATTCACATCATTAATGCCTCTATATCTGTAAATCGCTTGGTTGTTTAGTTACTGAGTAGTTAGTAAGAAAAATAATCTTTTTTGAATAAAATTTTGTATTTTATTATTGTATTTTATTGAAATTATTGAAATTATTTTGTAAAAGTCAATACGTTTTGTCAAACACTTTTCAACTATTTTTTAAAAATTTTTTTTTTAAATATTTTAAATACTAGTCAATTTTAGTTTTTAATTAAATTACAAATATAATAATAAAATCAAATAAATACTTGAACACATGAATCGAACATTTTCTTAGAACCAAACAAGTATCGTATATTTTATTCAGATTCCAATAATATCATTAAAATTAACCAAAATCTTATTGTTATATTTTGATAACTCTTAAGTCAATGAAAATGTATCGATTTCACTAAGTATCCATCTTTTGACATCAATATCCAATCGAATAAATCCCCCTAAAAATCTCATAAATTCTCCCTCTTGACCTATCGTTTCCCCCTAAAATAATATAAAATTTACTCTCAACCAATCATTTCTCTTTAAAAGACAATAATCCCAGCTATATTCATTATTTTCATAAAAATCACCGACATATCGATATTCAACCGAATAAATTTCTTGAAATTCCCTTAAAATAAAATTCATCTCTTGACCAATCATTTTCCATCAAATAACAATTTTTCCTGTCATTTTCAATATTTTTCATAAAAATCATAGAAATATCCATTTAGATAATATTTAACCTTTAAATAACAATATTTAATCAACTTACCCCCTTAAAAATGACAACAAACTTGTTCTTAATCGACTATTTTTCACTAAAATTAATTCCACTCTTGATCAATCTTTTCCCATCAAATAACACTTTCCCCTACTTTAATAACTATATTCATTATTTTTTATAAAAATCATCTATTAAATAACGATACTTAATCGACTCAACCCCTTAAAAGATCATAAATTCTCTTCTTAACCAATCATTTCTCTTTAAATGACAATATTTCCACTCTCTCAAAAGATTTACACACATATTGATATCTATCTGAACAAAGCCCCCTAAAAATATTATAAATTACTCCATTTCTCCATTTAGAAAATATTTACCCTTTGAACACTGATATTAAACTAACTCAACCCCCTTAAAATGACAACAAACTTGTTCTTAATCGATTATTCCCCCTTAAAATATCGTAGAATTTCCTCTAAACTAATCATTTCCCTTGAAATGACATTTCCCCTACTGCACCAACAATATACATATTTTTTGTAAAAACTTACAAGGTAAAATTTCTTTAGAAATCAATATTTAACTGAATAAGATCCTTAAAAATCCATCATTCGGATCATATCCCTATTTAAATATAATTAACCGATGAAATCTACTTAATTATTAATAAATTTTAATTGAATATTATAGTAATTCATCCACTTTTAAAGTACAATTCATTTTCATCTTTTAAGTATATTTGTTGATCAGTAAATAATTCAGACTCCGTTTATTTCAAGTATTTCCCAATATTTAATTGATATTTCATCTCATCATTGAGAAATTTTACCGTCTAATTTATTATAAGCAATTCTCGATTCACTGAATATTTGTTAGCTTCAATTCATATTTTCTCACTTTAATGATTGCTTTACTCCTTAATGAATATTTTCTCTCTTCAATTAAAGTTTTTCTTATTCAATGAATGTTTTTTTTATCTCTCCAATGAATATTTTCCTCTTCGATGTATATTTTCTCCATTCAAAGTATATTACCCTTGTAAGTTTTTAATATATTAATTGATATGTCATCTATTTAGTAGATATCTTTAGCTATCCCACTTTTTTCAGTAATTTCAACCATTTTAGCCACTTAATGTACTCTCTCACCAATATTACTTCTTCACTGAAAATTTTCTTTAAAGAATATAATCTCTACTAATTAAAATTCCATTTGTTGACATGTTATTGACTTGTCATTTTCAATGAAAATTTAATTAACTTTTAATAAATTTAATTACACCCTTCAATAGATTAGGTTGTACTAGACAAAAATAAAATAATTTTAGGCTATGTAAATCAATTACAGCTTTTAGGGAAATTTTAATAATATCTAATTAATTTTAGTAAATTTTAATCATCTTTGTGAATTTTATGGTTTTCTATTGAATTTTAATGGGTTTGGGGAACTATTATGTTTTTGTAGAAATTATTGAAGAAATAAGGGTAAATCTATAATTTTAGAAGCACTTAATTTCTTGATAATTTAATAGATTTAACTTGATTTTAGGATTATTTTAAATAAAAGTTTATTTTAGGAACAAAATGTTTATGAAACATATATTTATGATAATTATTTACCAATTAGATTCCAATTTGACTGATAGATTTTGAATAGTAAATGATATTTTAATTATAATTTTATGATCTATTTAAAAAGTTGATTAAATCAGTTGATTTTTAAAAATATTTTAGTGAAACCTATAATTTTAATTGATTTTACAGTAAAACAAAGAGGTGGTCAATTAATTATTTTCATTTTCCATTTTATTGATTTCGTGGATATCAATCACAAAAGTAGTATAATTTAGAGATTTTTAAGAGGATGCTCAGTGTGGTTATCAGCATACATATGAAAATCGTTGAATTATATCTATGGGTTGACTGGTAATTTTTATTGAATTTATACTTGATTTACTGATTAATATTAATTATTTGAGCAATATGATATGGTGAATTCCATTTTATTTTCTGGGATACGGTTATTCAATTGATTCAGATGAATTGATATTATTTGATTTAGAACGAGAATGCTTGCGTCAGAATTTTGATATTGTTGAAGGAGCGTTTCGGAAAACATTTTCAACTCTACAAATGTCGACTCCATAGCCAGATTTTTGTAGGATAGTGAAGTGTCCAACTTCTCCTCTGTTTCGAATTCATCATCGAGATTAATTAATGATCCAGTTAATTCAAGAAGTTCACCTGAAGATTTTTCAACTCGGTAATTATTTTTAAAATCTTTGTTAGCTGCGTTTCCATCGGGAAATGAATTTTCGAGCTCAAAAGATTTAAAGCAATTGTCGTTATCAATATCCACTTCATCATACTCCCATGGAATTTTGGAATTAAATGTTAGTCTTAATCTGACTTATCCAATTTATTTGTATACTCTAAACCTTTATAATTATTTTGTTGTTCAGTCATAAAAATTATAAACAGTATAAAGAGCCAAAAGTCATTTATTTGAAATATTAAAAATTCCTATTCTTTTCAAATTACTTTTACTCACAAATTACTTTTATTTTATCAAATCTAAACAATTTACAAAATCTAATTTAAACAACAACTTTTTAATTCTTTCAATTCTAAGTCTTTTAATTTTAAAAACAAAAAAACTCTCAAGCAAAAGTTTGTTTTTCTTTTTTAAGATATAATATTTTTTATTTTTTATATTCATCTCTTAATTTCAATTATTGTTGTTACTTGGAGAAAAGACTCAAATTTTGAATCCATTCTCCAAGTTACTAAACTACATGGGAGCTAAGGGAACAAACTAACCAAATTCTCAACAATGATATGTATTTTGTGATATTTCAATAATTTAGTGAAATTTAATTTATGTGGAAAACATAGATTTTATTCGATTTTAGTCATTTTTGATGAATTTTTAAAATTGCTTGAAATTGTTGCCAGAATAAAATTGGGGTGATTTTCGATGGAAAATGTTGGGTACCGATAACAATTTTGTAATACTTTAAAGAAAATTTATTTTTAATGGTAAAATTCAGATTTTTATGATAATTTTAAGGGAATTTGATTGGTTGAATACATATAGTAAATATGATCCGAATGATGAATTTTTAAGGATCTTATTCGGTTAAATATAGATTTTTAAAGAAATTTTACCTTGTAGGATTTTACAAAAAATATGTATATTGTTGGTGCAGTGGAGGGGAAATGTCGTTCGCGCCAAAAATGTCCAAAAAAGAATTGTGCACACACAATATTAATTATCTTGATTACACAATTATGTAATCAAGACATACCATGATTAATTCCGTAATTACGTAATTTAATCACTTAAACCCCCATCCCTCCCTTTATGGCGCGTGGGCGCAGTGTGCTCCTAACTACCTACTGCTGGCATTATCAAATAATATTAGTGGCGATGAGAGAGATTATTTTACCGGGTGATAGAAGCTTCCAATTTTTATTTTTTTGTTAAACCAGACTCACTTAATTGTATTTAAGGTTGAGAAAGTTGAAACATTAAAAATCACCAGCTAAACATAATTAGTGAATAATACTTGCTACACATTGAACTATCAAATCGTACTCGTATAAACTGCATTTGATAGAACACTATATAAGTCTACAACCAAAAACATTTCAAAAAAAATAAAATTTTTGAATATTTATTTAAACAAAAATTCAAAATCACTTTATTAAAACAAAATTTTAAAGAAGCGGCCACTAAATTCAGACCGGATTTCACCTATTTTTAACAAAACAATAAATGTATGTAATTATACGTATGGATTAAGCCCATGAATTACACGGTTCCCTGACATCTCATCATACGACAAATTTCATCATTGAGACATTTCATCATTATAGCAATTCATCATTGCACATTTGAACATTATAGCAATTCATCATTATAGTATTTCATCACCATAACATTTCATCACTAAGATGCCTGTGATCTTAAGATCACAGAAAAACCGGCCTTGCAAAGAAATAACAGTTCATAATGTTCAAATGTGCAATGATGAATTGCTATAATGATGAAATGATGCAATGATGAAATGTCTCGTATGATGAGGTGTCTGGTCACCGAATTACACAAAGATGTGTATTGCTTATATCACTTTAAACTGCTGGTAAATTATATAATATACACAGGGAAAAGGCTAGTGAGCTACGTAAAACTACTGATTAACACTTGAAAAAGACGGTGCGGAAAATTCGTGGTTATCCTTAAGAATTTGTGATTTATTGCCACCTAATAACAATTTTTTGTTATCCTTTAATGTTTAGAAAATGAAATTAACAAATTATTACTTTATTCCTGGATGAATTACAAAAAAATCCGATTCCTTCAAAACATTTGTTTCCGATTTGATGTTTAGAGAAGCCTCTCCTTTCTTTAAATAAAATTTATTATAATACTTTTAAATTTTATAGTTTTAAATTTATTTTAAAAAATAAAATTTTTAAATATGAAAAATTTTTAAAATTATGACCATAAGCAATTTATTAACGTTGATTTTATTCAAGCTATATTAGGACAAGGGGTAATCAGGCTGATGACCATCACTTACCATAAATTCATATTACAGTAATGATATAAAATGACACAATGAGTGATTATAATAGGAAATGATGACGGAAATGGGTTTTAAGGCACATGAACAAAAGCTGCAAATTCAAAAAATGACTTTCTTTAAAGGAATGTGTTGTTTTCAATTATTCTATACTCATCTTTTCAAGTTACAAACTTCTTTTAATTTTCACCACTGATTTGTTTTCATTTTCAAATGACATTTAATAAAAAATCTTTGACTATGAGTTTTCAAAATATTATAAACTATTTTTAGTGTTTTTTTAATTGAAATCGTACTATTATGAAAGAAGCTACAATGAAGAACATATACAGAAATTTCATAATGCACACAGCTACATTCATACATTGCCAAATTTTCTCTAATTCTAATTTCGGAAATTTACAACATTTCATCTCGATCTCGCAATGTTTACAGTTTTGTATTTCGTTAATCAATGTTTTTTTAAGCAAAAAATCAAACATTTGTTCTAGTGTTGTACTTTCTATAAATTCTAAAAAAATTGATTTATATCTTTTAAATTTGAAAATGGCGGGAAAAGATAGCAGAAATTTTATTAATATGAACATACGAACTTTATGCTCTTATAAAATCAACATGCGAACTTTATGGTCTTTCAGCGCATAAAGTTCGCATGATCCGAAATTTTTTATTTTCTTCAGTATAGATTATTAGATATTAGAAAAGTAAATTATATAATAGTCAGCTACAAAAATACAACAAGGATGAGCAATCCGATTAATTTTATCTTTGGTTTCGCTGCAGATTGGCAAATGTTATCATGGAGTTAAAGCATCAGAAAGGCTGAGAACCGCTATTTTATGTCAACTTCAATATTTCGATAAATATTTAAAAAAGCTAAACCTTATAGATGCTTTTGCTCAAAGTGTTTCTCAAATAATTTTTTAGCTAATGTAACGACATTAAAAGAGATATGACAATTATTTTTACTAATAAATATATTTTTGGGTATATATTCATGTTGCATTCGTCTAATAATTTAATTTCGTCTTTAGATATTTCGTTTTTGGAAAATTTATGGAACCAAAATTTTAATTTACTTTCTTAAATGGAGGTGCTAAAATGTTATAAAATTTACACAAGTTTGTAAAATCATGTAACTTTGTTTCTGTGAATTTATCATTACTTGGAAAAGTGCACATACTTAGATTATGCGCATTGGGAGATCAAGCCCACCAGATCCTTCTACTACCCGGGTGCGCACTTATATACATTACAAATTGTTATTATTATTATTATTAAAAGATAACGCCAATAAAAAACTTTTCGTACGATATATTTCGATAGCATAGCTATCATCTTCAGGTACTCAAAACCAACTAAAAATATTATGAATTAACATTTAATTTAAACAAATTATTTTTTATTAATTTAATTTTGTAATAAATAAATATTTATAAAATATATTCAATTCACTCTTAATTAATTTAAAATTTTTAATTATTTTAATAATATTAAAAAAACAAACATGATTTAAAATACGTAAACTATTTAAAAACATTCAAAACATTCGTAGTCACAGCACTTTGCACATTAATCTTTGGATCCAATGACCTTTTCAGCAATTCTTCACATATCACGCGTTCCCAATAATTATTAAAACTTCTCAACAAAATTCTAAAATCAGACATTCCTATTTCACTTTTACAGCCTCTATTGTGCTTACTAATATTGGTCAAACTCTTCAATCGACAATGCTCTAGAACTCGAGTACAGAGATGACGGAAAGTCTCTCCAATGTATGTGGCATTACACCCATTACATGTAAATTGATAAACGAGATCAGAACACAATCCAACCGGAGTTTTTGATTTATTAATAAACATATTGCGTACCTTACACGGATTAGAGACGATCTTATACTCTAAATTTCCAATCTGTTTACTTAACTTCCTTTTATAATTTGTAAAGCCTTCAGAGTACGGCAATACTAACACATATTTAGGCTCAATTTTTTTATATCCATTTTTACTATTATTTAGATCAACACTCAATTCACACTCATTTGACAATTTACACTCAGACTTTCCAAAACATGGATCCTTAGGATTTTTAATCAATTTATCAACAGTCTCTTTTATCATCAACAATAAAAATGATTTAGAATACCCATTCTTTATCAACAACTCAACCAATTTATCAACACTTTTTACCGAATTAGCAAAAGTAGAAGATAAAGCCCATGAACGATAAATCAATCCTTTCACCATATTTCTCTTATAATTAAATTCACAAAAGGTTTCTGGAGAAGTATAAAGATCAGTATCAGTTGGTTTTCTATTATTATTATTATTATTATTATTATTATTATTATTATTATTATTATTATTATTATTATTATTATTATTATTATTATTATTATTATTATTATTATTATTATTATTATTATTATTATTATTATTATTATTATTATTATTATTATTATTATTATTATTATTATTATTATTATTATTATTATTATTATTATTATTATTATTATTATTATTATTATTATTATTAAACACAATCAAATTATTATAAAAAGAAACGATTGTTCTGACTGTTGCTGTCTTGACTATGCACATTTTATGACTATAATTAGCTATTTGATATTCCAACTTTGACTCAATTCAACTTGACCAATTGCTCTCTTTAGTTTTCCGGTTATCCAATTGCAACAATTTCCCTATTTTCATTAACCTATTCTCATGTTCTTCTACTCTTCCTGAGGCAAGGTGCCATCGCTTTATGATTTTGACTCTCTTTATAAAGTGGAAATAATTCTTTTGATTAATTATTTTGAACCCATTGGCATCCGTTTGTTAGACTTTGCGTTGCGGCTTCCTTTCAAGTTATCGTACAAAAAAAAAATTAATTTTTCTTACAGGCACATTTATAATAATCCTTCTCTAATTTGTTCCCATTAATCATATTGTCCAGATAACGGTTTTTCAAATTACCTTTTGTTTGCTTTTCTTGTTGTTAATCTTAATCGGGTTTTCCTTAATTAATTAATTAAATAATTAACGACATACTGTTATATACATATTCCATTGCTTTTCGACCCTTTCTAAACATATTCTGATAAATTCATTATCACCATTATTTTCACATTGTCTAATCCAGGTGTGGCACTTGCTACTCTCTGGAGCCAAAATTCTAAATTAAAAAATTTCACGAGCCACAATTATACAATAAAAAATATTTTCCGGTTTTTTAAGGTAAAATTTATTTCATTTAATCTTCTTTTATATATAATTATTTGCTGGTAGATGCAGTATGTGTCTGCATTCTGACCACGAATTTTTGAAAATCGGGTTCATAGCTTGTTAATGCCGTTCGAATTAGCCCTGTTAGGTGTTCATTTGTTAGCTCCGAACGGTACTTCGATTTAATAAATTTCATTGTTGAATACAGCGATTCGCAGCAATAAGTAGTACCAAATATTGAAATTAATTTACAAGATGCATTTTTCAAACGTGAATATTTTGATTCTGCAACAAATTTCCAGAATTCTATTGGTGATTGTGATGTTTTATGTTGCATCTTTAGAATTATGTTTTCCTGAATTTCTATTAATTCTTTTTGTCCGGCAGATGTTTCAGGTATCAGATATTTAGGAATACTGAAGCCATCATTGATTACGTCAACTGCAAATGGATTTAAGAGAAAATTGATGAAAGTTTTAAAAATTTCTAAATCTTCATACCTTAATTCGAAATAGTTTATCAATTCCTGTAATTTTTCTTGATATTCTTCAAGTTTTGGATCTTTGTTTTGTGAAGATTTACTTTTAAGCCACGGAAAATGATTAAGGTTTCTTGTAGTTAAATCATTTTTAAAGAGCATCAATTTTTTTAAAACTGAAAATTGTTTGAGTAAAATTAGCAATAGTGTTTTGCTTTCCCTGTAATTGTAAGTTCAGTGATTGCATTATGTCTGTTAAAAACATTAAATCATGTAACCAATTATCATCTTCTAATTTTGGATAAGGCTTTTTCTTTTCTTGAAGGAAATCAGTAACAGGGCCGATTAAATATACGAAACGGTTTAAAGCATCGTAAGTGGATAACCATTTTACAAGGCAATAAAAAGTTAAGTCATTGGGATGGTCTTCCAGATCCAGCTCTTCAAGAAAGTTTTTGAATTGGCAATGGTTCTTTGAGATTGTTCGAATATAGTTGACAATTTGTAGAACAATTTTCATTACATTTTCATATTTAAAATATTTTGCTACCAAATGTTCGCGGTGAATAATACAATGAATTGGATCACTTCTTGGACCACAATTTTTGGATCACTTCTTAAAAGACCGATAAGACCTATATTTTTACTTAACATTGCAGGTGAATTCTTAATATCGATCCCACGAGTTGTGTCTTTAAGTGCTACTAAATCAAGTAATTCTTCTTTTACTGTAACATCTGCAGCCAAATAACGAATAAATACCGCTAATTGCGGATCGTCTTGAATATCCATAGATTCACCAAGAGATAAACTGAACGCTACTCTGTTCTTTATATCGGTTTTTAGCCGTTTTAAACATTTTTTACTAATTTCAGTAAAACGTCGTTCAGTTGTATAATTATTGTTAAAAATAGACAAAAATAATAACTTTATATGAACAAAAACTTTATACTTAAAAAAACTCAACTTAAACTTTACTATCGTAACATAAAAAAATTCACTTGAAATTTGGTTTTCCGTTAGATAGCTAGTAGTTGTCTTGACAATTTTAGAACGTATTTACGCGTTAATTATTTCAACAGGCTATAAATTTTTTCAAAAATTGAATCTAGTTGGAATTGCACACAAGACACAAATATAATTTCTCACAATTTTAATATTTCGTAGAATATATTGCAATTGTATGAAGAATTTCGATCTAATTTACTAGAAAAAATTTATGTATATTTATTTTTTATGAAAAATTTTCTAAAAATAATTTAAATTTAATTTTAACAATATTTCTCTGGAGTGCATTACATATCATCGCGAGCCATCGTTTGGCCATGCATGGTCTAATCTATATCTGACTTATTTTTCAAATTCAAATTTGATAGTTGTTTGATTTTCTGCAATTTCGCATTTTTACTTCGTTTAGTTCTAGTTGTGACTTTTTGCTGATTCTTTAGAAAATAATTTTAAATTTACAACCCTAAAATATTATTATTATTCATTACTTAATTTTTTATTTAAAATTTTATTTTAAACGAATTGTTGAGGTCTGTAAATTAAAATTAAAAATTTAAATAAAATTTAGGATAATAATTCAAATGGAAAGTAAGCGAAGAAAAAAGGCAAATAAAAGCGGGATCGTGCACAGAATTAATAGTAAAGGAAAGTGCGATGGAAACAGTATTAGAAAATGCAAAAAGCAATTACGAAAGGCGAGAATCCGGAAATCCGAGAAAAATCAATAAATGGAAAAATCATCGAAATCGAATGGGAAAAACGGGACAGTTATAGATTAGCTAATGGTCAACAAGATGACGGTTAGGGATTTATCAGAAAAGGGTTAGAAAGGGTTGAAAAACATTCAAATGTATGAAAACAGAAAACGTTAATTAATTAATTAATTGGCTAATGGAAAACCCGAGCTAATGGGAAACCCGAGCCAATGGAGAACCCGAGAGATGAAGGAAACCCGAGCTGGGTAAACAAGAAGAAAGGCAAACAAAAGGAAGATTTGGGCCCATTAGCTTGACACAATGATTAATGGGAAAAGAGTAAGGATAAGATAGCGCGCGTAGGAAGACCGGTAGGGCCATTAATTATCTGGATTCGTTGGACCATTATGGATGACAGCCGAAGCAAACACGTAGGAGAAAATGTCAAACGAAAGATTGGCTCGGCAATAACCATTTGTCATCCTGATTTCGAGGAGTATATAAGCAAAGGGAAAATCAGAGAAAATCGGCATTCTGCCTCAGCTAGGGTTCGAAGAATCAGACGATAGGAAAAGGGATAAACGAATTAGGGAAGTGGTGGGTTACAGGGTTTCAAATCTTGCTCATCTTCCTGGCGACCCTAGTAACGCCATACAAAATGATGCTACTCCACTTGGCACCCGTTGCTAAGCAACGTTGGAAATGTGTTCAAGTGGTGGATCGTCCGCAAAAATTGAATACCATTGGCTAGTACTGTAATTGCTCGGACAAACCTCGGGTTCACGAGCTGTCGATAGAAGACCTATGCTCGCTTTGCTCTGTCCCTCATAAATAATTGTTCATGGTTAGTGCTTAATTGCCTGTGGAAAACTGAGACGTAATAGGGTTACTTATGACCGTATTGGTATGCAATTTTAAAAGAAAACGACTCCACTAAGGTTAAACTACTCTATTAAATCAAATCACATGATAAATATCTATGGTTTGGCATGTTGGAGTTGAGCTGCTCGACGTCGGGCACGTTCCTTGCGTCCCGGTCGACGATTGTTGGTGGCGGTGGGTTGCTCTGCTGTCTTAACTGCTGGTTGTGGCATTTGAGTTGGGCGAAGATGAGCGGGTAGGTGACCGCTTCACCTTCTCGGCATACAGCTAGTGCGACTTCTAACCCCTGACCTGTGTTCGCAAACTCCGATTGAGCTGGCGTTCCTCGGCCCAGCCTTTTTGAGCTGCGGTAAGTCGTTGGTATAGGACTTTGGTTCGTTTGGGATCTAAGCACGTCGCTTTGATCTGTTGCATTTCACGGGTTAGTTGTAGGACTTGATTAAGTAATTCGGCATTCGCCTGTCTCGCGCGATCTAATTCTGTCTGCAAGATCCGTAGAGAAGCCATTACTGAAATTAAGGGGATTTTTACTCGTCAATTTATAGTCAGCCTAAATATTTTAAAAATCTTTCAAACAACTCAACATTCATTTTCAGCTAAATACGAAAAGAAATTCACACGGTTCTAATTTTTATTGCTATTTAATCACTATGATGTCTCGTTCGTCAGTTTATTCGTCCGGGCAGAATCTTTCTAGGCTTCTTTTGAGAGCCTCTACTGTGTATGGACGCCTAGTGTCCCGAATCGGACAAAGTGGATGGGCGACGGCGATCCGCCCAGCAAGGATGTCATCCAGCACATCTGCAAGGTACATCCTTGCCTTGACTACTTGTAAGTCCACCTGCTCCTGCACCCGCTCCCAATGGGTGAGGAGCTCCTGCGCATGTGCGAAGATTTCAGCGGCTGGGTATTCTTGTCTTACTGGTTCGAGAGGGTCTCTACTCGGATCTCGTGCTTTCCGAGGAATAGAATATGGCCACTGTGACCGGGGTCTTGCTATTTCGTCGGTGGATCGTAACAGCATTCTTGAGCGTCTCTTTCCCGTTGACTGAGAGGTGATCGGATTTGTGGACATGTTCTGTAACAATTGAGATTTAAACTATGAATAATAACAGTGTGGGGAATAGGGCCTTTACTATATTAGTTAAAGAGAGTTTAGGTGGGTCAAGGTTTGGTGCATTTAGCGACTGACATTGAGGTTTTCCTAGGCTCGATTATCTGTGATGAATAAACCCACACTCAAAACAATTTAGTGTAAAGAAGGGTCACTATTTTGTGAAATTCGTAGGATCATCATTTAGAAGGTATTAGTTTAAATCTTGCTGTTTGTATGTTATTGTTAATTTTAATTTGTTTCTGGTTGAAGTATTTTTAGGACCCTGATGGTTTATAATTTTTTGAATTTAATTCGAGTGACTTGAGAATTCGGAATTTATAAAATAAACAAATTTCTAAATTGACTTGAGCTTAAAATATCGGTCACTGCTGTGTTTATTTTATCGACCGGACGGCGTGTATGAATTAATTAATTCGAGACGTAAATTGAGCCGCCTAACGAATTCCATCGTCTCGGAATTTTAACGGTCTCTCTCAGAAAATTCGGTGTATGAGCATGTTCGTCATTCGTCGTCGTGTTTGGGGATCCCATAATTTTTGGAATTTATTCGCTCTCTCGGATGGGGTTTTTCTCCGATAATTGTGATATCATTTTATCTTCCTCATGGAAAAGTGGATGGAGGAAACTATTCGCGTTATTTCAAAAATACAATTACTCGGGTCGAGACTTATCTATTCATTCTCAGATATCCAGTGGTTGTTACATTCGTCTTGCTACTCAATTTGATCGTATTTGGTTCAATTCCCCCCCTATTCCTTCGATTTATGTTAACCCTCTCTGTCAAATCCATCATTTATTAGTCGTCAAAGATTTCAATTAATTTATGATTCGGATTTATTGGTACATTTTTAAATCAACTACGTCACAGCCCTAACTTGTCGAATCTTATCTAATTAATGTTCCAATTTTATTGTTAATTCGAATTGATTGTTTTCATTTATTCCACTATACTATTGGATTTTAATTATTGATCGTAGCTTTTATTTATCTCACCGACATGATCTCGATTTGGGGTTAATCCTATAACCTAGTAGGTACGGTTTTTATTTTTTATAATTGTTTAACAAATAAAATTTGATTTTTGTCTCAGTTATCTACTTTACTTACTTATCAACAAGATTTTATTTTCATTAATCAAAAATTTTATTTAATTTTTCTTATAACAATGTTTTATTCTTTAGTAAACTTTACCAATTACAATCAAGATTTTCTTTTATATCATATTAAATCGTTTTACCGTTGAGATTTATTTCATATTAACCATAATTTTATTTAATTCATTTTATTTCTTATTAATCCTAATTTCATTAAATTCATTTTTCATAATTTCATTTTATTTCATACTAATCCTAGCTTTATTTGATTTCTTTCATTTCCTATTGATCAGAACTCCATTGAATTCGTTTTATATCTTTACTAAATTTCTTTCATTTCCTTTCAATCATAACCTTATTCATTTTATGAATCATAACTTTATTGAATTCATTTTATCAATCATGACTTCCTCAAATTCATCTTAATCGTAACTTTATTCGTTTTATTTCATCCTAACTTTGTTAAATTTACTTTATTTCTATTAACCATATCTTTATTAAATCATTTACTTCTATTGATAATATGTTTATTAAATTCATTCTATTAATAATATCTTTATTAAATACATTTTACTTCTATTAATAATATCTTTATTAAATACATTTTACTCCTATTAATAATATCTTTATTAAATTCATACAGAAGTGGTTACATCAGCAATTTCAATTTACGTTACCCCCGTACCCTTTTTCCTTTAATTGATCTTAAGGCATAGTATGTTTATATTATAGTTATTGAGTGCCCACTGGACTACTCGGTGTGGTGATTTTAAGCCGTTTGTACGATAATTTTAGGTCGATTTTACAGAATTGAGAAACGAGGAAGCAGCCAGAGGCTTCTTCCTTATTTCTCGCTTCAGCTATAGGGATAAATATTTACGATCCGACCGCTGCGTTGCGCACGCTGAGTCTTCACGGGTGCATATCATTGGCGATCTTCCACGCACTTACATGCATCTGCACTATGTTGATTTTACTAACTTGCGTGATGTTTCGGCTGTGGGCCGGAAAAATTTCGACATTAACGGTTTATAATTTATAAAGATATATAATTTAAGTTATTCATATCAATAAAATTTATTAATCATAAACAGACAAATTACCCCTTTGACCATTCCATAAAACATCAAAATAAAATCGAACATAAAATAGCATAAATACCTCTCTCCCCACATCGACGCCGAGCAGAGCTCCAAATGAGATGCAAGGTCGTGATGTGGAAAGAGGTTCCAACATAACTGGTTCTCACCTAAAAAGTTCGATTGAATACACTAGTTGATAAATGATTGAAAATCTTCAAGACGATTCTAACAGTTTTAAAACGGTTCTCTTTGAAAAATAGTTTTAAGTAGTTCAACAGAATGTTCTGGAAAAATGTGTGTTTCCGAAAACGATTAAAATGGTTTTTAAGAAAAATTTCACAATTTTCGAAAAAATGGTTGTTAAATGTGAAAATGGATCAGTATTTATACCTAATTGTGTGACGTGTAAAATTTGATGCAGTAAAACAAAATTCGACCTTGTTCTTTTCTAGCAAATTCTATTATTTAATTTTTATATTTCTTGATTTATTTTTATAATTTTTTATTTAAAGTTTTTTTTTTTTGAATTATTGCTAATTCAATTTTTCAATTTAAATTCCACTTTAATGAACTTTAATTGATTTTCTAATTTCGTCGAATTTGTCGTGTTTTCTTGTTGTATTTGTGTAGGTATCGTGCAGATCTTGGTGCATTTTGTTATTATTTTATTTTTATTTTTAGGTTTATTATTTTATATTTAATTCTTTTATTTCTTAGATTTTTTAGGGTTTATTTGGTGTTTTTTTATGTTTTATTTTAAATTGCGTGTTGTATCTGCGTGTGTGTTTCTGATCCATTTAAACACTTATCAAGGCCGTTTATGTTCTGGCCCAACATAAAACACTCGGGGGTCCGTAAAATTGCGACCCGCAATTTCAATTGATTTCAAAATGATACATACATTTTTAACATCCACATTCATAAAAAGTTTCTACGGTAAGGTTAAATCATCAAGGTAAAGATGGACTTAAGGTCCGGCTACAATACATAATCAAAATTGGATAGTTCAGTTTTTATATCAATTCAAGTTTTATCAGTTCGAATCATTATAGATCAGTATAAGTTGGTAAATTCAGTTCAAATCAATGTAAATTTGTTCGAGTTAGAAAAATCAGTTCAAATCAATGTCGGTTATTGTAACTCAATTGTACTTGTTTTCGAATGAATCGCTGACGGCTTGGGTTTCGCTTTCGAGCTGGGTTGATCTTGAAGGGTGATTGATGGAAATCTGCGAGAGTCTTGTTATTTCGTTGGGTTTGGTAGTTTTTCGCATTTGGGTGAACATTCTTCTGACCTTTTGGATTTGGGGATTCTGCTTTGCTTGTTGTTTGTTAGGCCGAGGATAAGACAACATATTAGGAGTATTACGTTAGATGTTATACTAATCGGTAGTATTAGTTCGATTGATAGACTTGTCATTGCATGGGGTTCATTTTTCTGTTTGATTTGTTTTCCTTGCTGCTTTTTGATTGATAGGACGGTCTTTTGAATTCTTGAATTATTTTATTAATTGGGATTTGCTTTGGCTTTCTTTGAATTTGTTTGATGATATTTTCTAGGGTTTTCTTTATCTCTCGGTTTTCATGTTTTATATCAGCTTATCTCTTCATTATTTTTAGTAGGGTTTGTACCATTGTTTGGGTTTTCTCGATATTCTGTTTTAGCTCGTCCTTGTTTTCTTTTGTGGGGCATTGTATACATTGCAGGTTTATTTGTTGACATTCCTCATTATTGGGGTTACTACAAATTTCTTTAAAATCGGCACAGGTGCTGTCCTCTCTTCTGAAGGGTTGGGATTTCTCGCATTTTTCTAACGGGTTCTCAGTATTGCATTTTCTCATTATTATCATCATTATTATCCACAGGTTTGGGTTCATAACTTCTAGTTTCAAATACATACTCAATTTATATTTATTTACAGGATTTATTTCGTTTATTTACAGTGGAGTTTAGCCCTTTTTTACTCTTTCTCTTTTTCTGGGGTTGAGTGTATCGCGCACTCCTCTTTAGTTTTATTTTCTGAGAATCTCATTATCAGGACTTGGGCTTTTATCAATCGCTCGGTTAGTTTTGGGAGTTCTTTTATTCGCTCTTGGTTTTCCTTGATTATTCTTTGCTGCTTTTTTATTTTTATCTGAAGATTTATTTCTTTCGCTTGCTTTCTTTTAAGTTGACGTTTATGATTTATTCGTTTAGCTGTTTGCTCTTCCAGCTTTCGTCTCGCTTCCTGGAGCTGTTTTTGTTAGCGTTTTAATCTCATCTTGAGCTTGTTGGTGCTCTCTTTTATCTCTCTGGCTTCTTTACAACTGTCTTCTAGTTGTATTACATATCTCTGTTCGCTCTTTCTACTATCTCTCATTCGTTCTGCTTCGGTTTTCCAATAATCTTCCAGGATTACTCGAGTCTTTATTTTGCTAATTCTCGTCTCAATCGTTCATTTTCTTCCTTTGATTTCTGTTCTCTCCCATGCTAGATGTTAGTTTTCGTTTTATCATATTGGTTAGTTGTTTAGATTGTATTAACTGATGGTTTATCCGGGCGATTTCTGAATCTTGTTCCTCCACTAATTCTTGCCATTCTTTTCTTTCGGCTCTCCATCTTTTACTGTAATATCTCAGTGGGTCTTGCTCGATTGGTTCTACTAATTGAATTGGGCTTGGTGCATATTCTCCGTCTTCTGGATTCATTTGGATTTCTACTTCGTTCAAATTCATGCTAAAATATACATCGATTACCATTTTTTTGTTTTTTATCGTTTTTATTATTTTTATTATCTTTTTACACTTTTTACAATGTTCCTCTTTGATTTTACACTATCGTTTCGTCCGTCTCCCCGAATCCTTCATCGGGTTCGGCGGGTACTTGAGTTAGCATTTCCGTCGGATATAACGGCATAAGCAGGACTGGTGGTCGGTTTTGCAAGGTATTTATCTCTTCACGTAGAGCGTTTGATATTTGTATCTCTTCGTCTAAGAGATAGGCAAGATATTCCGTATTTTCTGTTAACTCTTCTACTTGTATTTCTAATCGGTGCGTGTTTTCCAACGCTTTTAACTTTTCGATCTCTGTCCTCAAGTTCTGTTCATTTTCCTCATATCCTTGCTTTATTGCTTTTATCTCTGCTTCAACTTGTTCTTTCAACTGCTCGTTGACTTCGAGTTGATGTCTCAACTGAATTTCTTTAAATACTGCAACTCCTCGGTGTCCATTCACCTCCTGCTGGAGTTTCTGTTATCCTCTCGTTTAATTGTTGGTTTTGCCGTCTTTCATCAGTTAGTTGATTTTCTCGTTTCTGCTGCTCTCTTGTCCATATCGTTAGATTGTTGTTCATATTCCTTTTCGTGTCTCCTGAGCCTTCTTATTGTGCCTTGTCTGATTTTTTCCCGAAATTCTAGGTTTTGGACCTCCTCGTTTAGTTCCTCGATTGTTTCTTTCTGCACTTCGACTTGTTCCCAAAGCTCCCAATCTTCCGTATTTAGTATCCTTTTGGGTAACAGTCTTATCTCTTTCTTGGCTTCTTGAAAGTGCTCTTTCCATTTTTTCGCTTCTCTTTTTATTGCTTTTTCTTTGATCTCCGTTTCCATTGTTGTTTTGTTCTTTTCGGTGAGCTTCGTCCTGCTCGGTTTGCATTTCTTTTACTCTAGTTTGTTGATACTCAACTTCTTGCTCTAACTTCACTATATAGCTAGATTGTTTTGCGTTGGCGTCTTCAAATATTCTACACTCTATTCGCCATTTTCTTGCTTGATCGGTTATCTGAGTCAGCATTCTTTCTTGTCTATCGTCTCTGGGCTCTCTAACTTTCTTCAATGGTTTTGGCCCTTGATTTCTCAGCTTGTTGACTTCCTCTTTCGCATTTTCCCATTTAGCTTTGTATGCTCTTGTTCTATCTTCTTCTTCGGCTATTTGTTGGATATAATGTCTAATTCGTGCTTCCAATTGCTTCTTGACTGTTCTCTGTCTTCTGTCCATCTGGCTTTTCCAATGGAGTGCTTGTCGTTTTGCCCATTCTTTGGCTTGTTCCAAATGGGTTCTCTTTGTCTTCTCTATTCGGTATTGGGTGCTAATTTGCCCAATTTCCTCCTGCATTTGTTGTATAATCTTTATCGTTTTCCTCTCCTTCCTCTCGTATCTCTGCTTCTTTATCTTTTATCACTTCTCGCAATCTTTCGATTTCATTTTGTTGATCTTGCTTCTCTTGCTCTAGAGTTTGTATCTCTTTCCTTTGATTTCTGATTCTAGTTTGGTTCTGCATAAATTCCTTCATCATTTCCTCTTCTCGTTCTTGGTACGTTTTCTCTTTTCCTTCCGGATAGATTATTTTTGTTCTAGTTGTTTTTCCCACTTCTCTTTCATCATTTTCGTTTTTTGCGTCTCTTGTGCTAATTCTTCTCTGTGATTAATAGCATTTCTTTAATTGCAACGTCTTTGTTTCCATAATTCTACTTCCTCATTTATTACTTTTATTGACTCTGGTTGATCTTTGGTTGCTGATTTCGTCTCTTCAGCTTCTTTTACAATTTCTTTTGTCTCATTTGGATTCATAATTGTTTCTAAATATTAATAATCGGTTATTCTCTCTTTTCACTCATCTCTAAATTTTATCATAATTTACATCATCTCGTATTTTTGTGGTTTTTGAGTTTTTATAAATTTTTTGTTTTTTCGTTTATCTCTATTTAACACTTTTTTACACATAGGTTTCCCTTTTTTAATTACTGATCAGCGCGAAAACGGAATCCTTTGATTCGCCGTTGATCGGCTTTCTACATACTGTCGGGCAGATATATTTGACTTTTATCCCATGCTTCACATGTGACCAATGTCCACAAGGACATATAATTATATTTACTACATAGCTTCTTGCCAACATTGTCACACAATTATAACTGCTCCAAAAATAGCTTCTTTTATTATGATTTTTCGCGAGTTTTCTTAGGTTTTTCTTGATATCGACTTAATTGCTCGATTATTGCTAATGGTGTCGATCGTACCATTCTAAATAGATGGTTAGCACATCTTTCTTTTGGATTGTATTTTCTTCATCTTTTTTGAGTAATCTAACTCCTGATAATAGCATTATTGTTCTCGTTTTTGGTGTCGATCTAATATATTCTTCTATTTGTTGGTTGGTTGATATATTATTTCGATATTCCTTGGACTCTTTTTCTTGTTTATACATACACTTTCCTTTATGTTTATTCTTTTAGTTGTTTGACATTCTGAATCTGGTATTGGTTGTTGATTTTTACATTCACTTCGCACATTATTTCCTCTGGCTGTTTGGCAATATCCTTGACTCGCAAATTCTGCCGGCTTTCTTAGGATTTCCTTGAAAGTTTATTCTCTCGTTCGGAATGTTACTGTTCTATAGTCTCTTTTTCCCCATATTTAATTCTGTTTGGATCTTTCGAATTCTTTATTATCGTTATCTTTTTCTCACCTCCCTTTTTCATCTTTGTCTGATTCTGATTCGTCGAAGTCCTTTGATCTATTCATCGCTTGGATCCTCTACATCATATTTTGATTCTAAATGCAGGTTGGGAATTTTCCTCAGGATGTTTCTCTTTAGCTGTACTCTCCCTTTCCCATTTTGCGAGTTTTCCTTTACAATAGATCAAGGAACTTCAATCTAGGTAGTAATCTGATGTTCCCGTAAAGTAAAATGCCTTGTGCAGCCATTTCTTTGCTTTTGTTGTCGGTAAATACTTTATTAATTTCTTTTAAACGTTAGATATCTCTGTTCCTCTTTTCTCAGCTCCTCATTTCTCACTCTCATTTGTGAGTATATTGCTTTTATTGGTTTGCACGTTGGCGTCTTGTTTCCATTCGTAGTCTTTATATTATCATTAATTGCTGCTTCGCAAAGTGTATTAATTTATCTCTTCCTCTTCTGGTTTTATCCAAGTCTCGATCCATATCGAATCTTGATCCTTCTCTTAATCTGTATTGTGTTGGCTATTTCTTCGTGATTCCGCTTGCCATCTAAATATTGTCATTACTCTTTGAATTTTTGTTTCTGTTTTTCTTGGTTATTTCTATAATTTTGATATTTTTATTTGAATTTTTATTATTTATTTTACATTTATTTACACTTTCTCTCTCCCTTTACACACGTCTTGTCCGGACCCTCTCATACTTCTAATTTTATTATAATTAGATTATCTTCTTTCGCAAGAATCACTTCTCCTCTCAACTCGTTGTTGTGGATAGAAACGTGCGTGTGCAATTGCCATGTATTCCAGTCGGTTGTTTGGTCTTCCCAATCTGTGGTTCATTTCCCATGTTTCTGAATTGGGTTAGATGGTCCTCTTTGTCCTTTCATTGTAATACATATTTTGTTTAAAAGCCTGTTAATAGTTACGTCGTAAATCTCCTTTCCCTACTCGATAAGACACTGATGGGTGCCCGTTGCAGTCCCATCTCCATTCGGGATATAATTCTAATGCCCAATTTGGTATCCCATTTCCCAACAATGTATAATTGGTGGCAACTGTCGTAGAATTTACTTTGTGTTCCCATCTTTTGCTCCTCTGTACTTTTCCTAGCGGAATTCAGGTTATTTTCCATTATACAATGTGCTGTAAGATTTTTGCTGGCCATTTAGAATGTTTGGTTCTAGTTCCTTTAGGTTGTTTGCGTTACAATCTGTTTGCATTTCCTTTTCTATTTTCGACCATTTTCTTGAGAGTGTCTCCTTGGCTTTTCTCCGAAATCTTTCATGGACTCTAGTATTTCTCTTATATTTGCTTTTTGTGCAATCATTTATGTTTCGTAGGCTTTTACCTCCCTTGCCCAACATTCCTAATCGTTTTCCATCATAATTCGGTATGCTTGATGCTATTTTCCATCATGTGTTTGCATTTCCGCAATTGGTAATTGCGCTTGAATTGGAATAATCTAACTGGGCATTTGACTGGTTTGAACCGCTACATTTTCGTTCCATATGTTCCTTTAAATTTGACTTTATCTTTCTTGGTCGACGTTTTTACATATTCTTCAATATAGGTCGCATATTTGTTCCTCCTTTGGATTCCGGTGTTCCATTTTTCTATTTTATTCATTCATTCGATGACCTTCCACAGAATTCGCATTTCTCCTCTCTTCTTGGACACAATATTTTGTCGATAGGTCTTTTATTCGTCTTTTCGTGGTTGATGGTTTGACATTTTTCGCATAATAATCTCTTATATTCGCATTCATTCGCGTGAATTTTTCGGCTTCTTCATAAGTCCTTTCCATTCACATTCTTTTTAACTCGGCATTTGGACTCAGTAGATTATTGATCTCTTTGTTGGTAGCATTTATCCATTTTGTGAGGGTCTTCATCTCTTTCAATCGTCTCGTTCCGCAATCCCAGGGGCATTTTTCTGTTTGTGTTTCCTATCACTTCTATCAGTACCACTCTGTGCATAATTTCTTCTGCATCCGGCATTTTTAGTCTGTTCTCGCTCCAATTAGTAATTCTTTACATTTACAACATTTAATCTTCTTTGTGATATTCGATCACCATTCTGATCTTGTTTTCATATATTCGTCTAGCATGGATTTCTCGCTTCCTCTAATTTCTCTCGATGATTGTCTGACATATCTACAAAAATTTTCTGATTATTGGACGTGCCTTTACTTCTATCGTATCTATTTACACATATTTACACGGTACGCTTTATTTATTCTTTACTCTACTGTTGAATCCTCGTTCTGGGGTGAATTCTGGCATTTGATTGCTATCCATTTCCACCCAACTTGGCTGGATCTACGTGCTGCTGTTGGTTGTTACGTAGTTCTTCTAATTTTCGTCAGCTTGCCATCTAACCTTGATCTGCTAATATGATTTCATTCATTCTCTGTAATTTAGTATTGTTCTCTGTTGCTCTTCTATGTCTTAAGGGCTTAGTTGCGTAGACCTCTGTTCACACTTTCCGTTAATTACTAGATGAAAGTATTTGTCCACTGCGTTTCGCATTTGTTTGTTTATTAATGTCATTAAATTCGCATCGTCTCCACGTTGCCTCGATTCCTTGATCTTGATATGATCCTTGATTTAATTCTACAATCTCTATAGGTACATTGGCAGCTGCTGGTTTGTTGTATTGCTTCTGTGATTGGCCGGTATTCTCACTTGTTTTTTGGTTTGATTCATCTGTTGGTGGTATAATACATCAATTATTCGCGTATTCCTTTCGGTTTGCTAACTGATTTCTAACACATGTTATGCATACAAATAATTTATAAATATGTGTATTACTATACTACTATTATAGATACATAATATTCTTACACTATGTACAACGTCTCTTTCTCGTTTTTACACCATCGTCTCGGGGACTCATATACGCAATTAGTACCGCATATATCCCCATTATGTTCTCAATTCATTATTGGGTATACATCAGATTCATTTGGACCATTGTTGTGCTTCGGATAATGGGCGGTTCTTTTGACCAGAGCCTGTTTGTATTAGAAATCTATGATTCAGTACTCTTTCAGTTCTTTCTACATTCATAATTGTCCTAATTCGATATCGTAATTGAATTTTTCTAGCGCTTGGCCAATAATTCTTTTCTTTCGCTTGGCTTCTTATTCTGGCATTTTGGTAGTTCTATGCTTAGATTGAAATTATTATCAGCATTTACTACGCTGCTTTACTATTGCTGTTGTTATCCAGATCAATTTTATCATTGTAATTCTTTTCATTAGGCTGCATGGTTGTATTTTCCCTTGCACTGCGTGTCTCCTCATTACTCACTTCTTTTGGTTTGTACATTCTTAAGTGCTTTCTGGGTTGTATGCTTCGTGAATTGATAAGGTGGCCTGTCGTCCATGATCATTCACTTTTTTTCCAGGGTTTCGTTTCCTGTTTTTCTCTCATATATGTTCTTGTTGTGGATGTGATCTGTCGCATTAGATTTGAGTGATTTCCTTTGTTATCGTCTCCAATTGTTTATGAGTTCCTCTTTTGATGTTTATTACAATTTCCAGTTCCTTTTCTGTCGGATGCGATACTCTGATCATTATCGTTTTGCTGTGTTTCACATTGTATTCTTTTGTTTACTGTTTCGTTTCTTTTAGGTTCGTATACGCGATTTTTGTGATAAGCGTTTTTCACCTGATGTTCGTCAATTACTATTCTTCCTCTTCGCTTTCTGGGCATTTAACTACTATGTTTATTATTACTGCTTTTACTTCTCTCTGATCTGTCGTTCGATACGGTTTTCCTCTTGTTTCCTCCGGACGTTTTGTCGTAATTGATTCTAAATGGCTTTTCTGAGTTATTTGATTTCAGTAATCATCCTCTTCCTATGAACGTGTCCACTATCTGTACTTTTCCACGCTTTTCTTTTAGTTTGGAATACCGTATTTTGGTTCATTTGATTATCATCCGTTTGATGACATCTTTGATTCTCTCATTTATCGTTCCGTTTCTTTTTAGTTTTTCGAATACCACAGAACTTTTGGATGGGTTCCTTGCCCATATATTCGCACATTATTATCTCTTCTCCACTCTTATGGATCTAGATTCTACTTTTATTATTATTTTCTTTATATTTCTCGTGCTCTCGATGATAAGGTTCTCTTTCTTTGGTGTTGTGAATTTTTTCTCCAGGAGTTTTGGCTAATGTGATCGTTATTATTATATCATTGTTGGCACATTATTATGTATTTCCAGCATATATCCTAATTCTAGGCTGTCCCATTCACATTTCTTTCCTGTTTCATATATCATATGTTCCAACAATCGATAATTTTGTTTTGTAATATACATACTTGTTCGATTGTTTCTATCTCCTCATGTTTATATGTAATTGCCTATTCCTGGCTTTACTGGAATTTTTACATCTATCCTCTGTAGCATCTCTACATTACATCTTTGGTGGTTTGACATGATGATGAGTTTTTCGGACCGTATTTCTATCTTTCCCTGGTATTTCCTATGAATCAAATTGACAACTATATGACTTGTATTCATCGGTCAGATTTGAAGCGATATTCCTTTGCTTGCGCTTTCTTTCTCATTATTGTTCGTATTCTAGAACGATTTTATTTCCTGGTTGATTGTTTTTCGTCAGCTTCCGTCAACTTGATGGACGTGATTAATATCATTTAATTTTTGTTGCAGGGTCGGTCGGTTATTGATTTTTCCTTTGTTGTATGTAACCATCATCCCTCTGTTTCGTTTTCCCTCGTTAATTGCTGTTGTTCGTTTTCCTGACGTTTCCTCGTTAAGATGATTTCTTCTTCTCTTGTTTTGTTGTGATTATTTTCAGTCTCTAGCATTACGATCGTTTTGCTTTTGCTGTTGTCACTTCCTCCTATTCTCCATATTATTTCCATCCGGGTTCCTCTTGGGAATGTCGTCCTCGACATTTATTATTTCAAATAATTTCTCGAATTATACTTTTTTATGTATTCTTGCTTTAACTAATATTCGCACATTCTCTTTATTTCTTGTTTTGCTCGCTTGGAATCTTATTTGCTTTCTATAGCCATTCGTTATATATCATTAATAGCTTGTTCCTTTCTATCTCCGATTCGTACTGCTTCTTTCGGAAATGATTGGAGTGAATTCTCAGTCCTTCCCACTTCAACATTGCTGTTATTGTTTTGGGAATTGGATAGTGAGGTATATTGTTTACTTTTAATACGGACAGTTTCTGTTTCATAACCATATAGTTCAGATCGAATACTTTAAGTGATGAATGCCTTCGTAAGGTCCATTTCATCAGATTACGTGCTTTCGTCTTTGTTTGGCGTCGATAGCTTCCCATAATGTTTGGATTGTTTACCCATTCTCATCTCTTCTCTGGTTGTCGCAATAACTAGTTATAAAATTTTATTGCACTTGCCTTGCCTGAGATTTCAGTGATAGTGTAGTACATCTTATTATTCTTCATTGTCTTTTTCTAAATTGAACGATGATCCTTGTTTATTATAGTTTCTCTCAGAAACTGTTATGTAGAAAGGGCATTCTGCTGCAACTGCGAACATTAATGGTGTTTGTCCCTCTTCGACGGTATGTTTGAGGCGTGTTCCGCAGTATTCATGCATAAGTTGGGAAATTATTGATCTAATTGTCCTGTTGAGTGTTTCTGTTGTTGTACTGACCAATATGTAAAGGTACGTTCCCCTTATTACATCTGCCATAGTGAATATCATGGAGTATACTTTCTGATACGATCTATTTCTGAGTGGACTTATATAGCTCCCTTTAGCATAATCATTGCGATTTTAATCCCGCTTTTGTTTGCTTCAATTCTCATCCAGATCCGTTTCCTTCGCCCATTCTGGCATTATCTCTCTATAGCTTTACTAGTTATATCACAGTTCTTGTCTACATTATACTTGAGATTGCGCTTTAGAGTATATTTTAGAGTTCATTCCTGGTTTAGGTTCCTCTACGTTATTTGTTTCTTGATGTTGCTTCTATTTCCTCGGTCATCGTTAGTCCGTTTAATACTCAGTTGTTGAGTTTGTTGATCTGGTTTGACATACCATCGATTCTCTGGTTCTCTGTTATTGTTCTCGGTATCGCTTTAACAATTCTGCTTCACGTTTTACGTAGATAGGTCTAGTGAGTGGGTTTTGGGGACCAAATTTGACTCGCGCATTATATTCGTTTACGTACATTATCTCATACGGTCCTTTACCACATCACTTTTGTATAATTTCTGGATTTTACTCCTGGGATAATTTCTTGGACGTCGCAATTATTACCCAGTCTCCAAACTTGAAAAAACTATGCTCACGTACGTCTCTCCTTTTGTCATGTAACTCTTATGTAGCTCTCTGATTACGAATCTAATATTCATTACTGCCGTTTCCAGATTTCCTGCATTCGCTTCTTTGAATCCTGTCTTACAATAATCAATCAATTTTCCATATAACTGTGATATTTGGTTGGTTGATATTCTAAGTCTATCGGCATGTTCACATTCTCTTAGCCGTACATCAATTTTCGAATTGGACTCATTTTTGTTGCTGAAATGTATGACATTCTATAAGCCATAAGGCATAGATTACATATATAATCTATTCCCAATCTTTTTAGGTGATCTGCTTACATTACATTGACATCATTTCTATTAAGTATTGCCGTTAAATCGTACGTTTGACCATTTGTTTGCGGATTGGTACGGTGATGTTCTCAGCTTCGCTAATTCTTGAAGTTAATTCGTTACTTCCTCTATATTTCGCTCATTAAAGTTTGGTTCCTTGGTCAGTTAGGATCTGTTTGGTGTTCCATATCTAACAACACATATTCCATCTAACTTAGATTCTCCGCTATTGTTTCTAGCTGTTTTGATACTGGTATTTGCGAATGCTTCCGGAATTTTGATAAATATATCTGTCACTACATAATATGTAAATATGTCCATCGTTTGGTTTCGGTAATGGTGACTACTTTACATCCATTGCGATCATGTCATTTGGTTCTGGTGAATTGGCATGGCTTTTAACGTGCTTTCAATTTACTTCCTGTGCTTTTTCTGGTTGCACATATCAGACTCCCAATTCTTTTGATCCATTCCTTTGTACGTTCCTCTCGATATTTGGCCAACTAATATTATGACGCAATTCTTGCTTCTGTCTTTATTTCTGACAATGCTGATCCTCAAGTTATCCAATCGTGAATTAGCATCAATACTTCTTTTGTCTGCTTTTGGTAAAACACATATAGTCGTTTTTCGCCATCCATTAATAAATAACATCCTCTTCTCTTGATGGTATATCGACGTCTATGCATTTACATATGCTCTTGTTAATTGTACCTGTTGGTTGTCGAAAGATTTGTGATATTTCATATAGTTTCCATGAATTCGTATATTATAGTATTCAAACTCATCGTCTTCCTTCTGCCTCAATTATCGAGTTTTGTGAAATCAATATCTCTGCTCGATGATCATGCATATTCGTTCTTACCGTCCTGATCCATCAGTTCCTACACATACAAATCTTGACATTTACAAATCTGCATGTTAGCATTGGCTTTTTCCTGATTTGAACTTTAGTATACGGTGAGTTATTCTTGCAACATGCATCGCCCATCTTCATCTATCTACTCGAGCTTTCTTTAATGTTGGGACCTAGGCCCATACTAATGGTTGATGATCATGTAGTGAATAAATATATGCTCGTTGCCCCACTAATATAAATATAATGAAATGTTTAATAGCTTGGATTATTGCTAATGCTTCTCTTCTCGTGTCACGAAGAGTAATTCTTTTCGTGTTTCGTTGAACCGTTCGACATAATATTACCAAGACTCCGGTTCTCTTCCGTCATTTCCCATTGTTCCTAGGGACCTGCTCCAGACGCATATCCACTTGCGTCTGTTGCCTAACAAAAACGCGTTTCTATAAAAATCTGAGGATGTACGAGTATTGGTGCAGTGATATTAGTTTATCTATCTGAAGTGTTTTCAAAGTACAGATGTGTTGTTTCTCATTCCATATAAACGGGGGTATTCTTTTTGGTTAAAACTCTTGTATGGGTTTCGCGATGGTTGCGTAACATCTTGATGAAAACTTTCGATGAGAATCCAACATAGCCTAAGGAATTCTGTGCACTTGGTGATGACTGTCTATTTTGGTGCAGGCAATTCTTTATCTTTTCGATGTTCCTTGGAATCTGGTTCTTTGCCTTTCGCCGACACAATGTGGTCCTAATCGAAGAAGTGTGACTTTTCCTATTGCCCAATCGCATTTTGTATGGTTTCAATTTCAATTATCATCTGTCTCAATATCTAACGAAATACATTACGGGATATTCTTTTAAATGTTGCTCGAAAGGTGCTATATAAATTTAATAATCATCAATAGTATACATACATTGTTTAATGCCGTGAGTTACCAAAGTATTCAGTACATCCTCTGGAATGCAAGCTGGTTGCAGTTGGTTAGTCCAAAGGCATTTTCTTGAATTGATATTAAATCTTTCCCGATAGTAAAGCAGTTTTTTCTCGTGTCCTTTCTTTGACTTTTATTTGCGCAATAAACCACTTTTTAAAATCATTAGCGATGCTTAAAATAGGCTCTCCGTTGTAACATTTGTAACATTTCATTAATATACTGGTAGTGGGTATGTTATCCCGTTTTGTTCCGCATTGAGTCGTCGATTAGTCTATACCAGAACCGTTGTGTTTCCGTCTTTTTTCTTTACCATGACCATGGGAATTCCATGGCGATCAACTTGGTTTCTACAATTACTCCTGCGTTCTAAATGCTTTATGTATCTTCTTTCTCTGCTATCTGATTTTTGAGCTTTCCGCATCGAGTATGGCCGTAGTGTGTATTGGAACCATCTGTTAGTGGTTATCAGCCAAAGAGTGTGTTGCGTTTACAATCGCCTAGTGTACGAGATGCTAGAGTCGGATGCTGCAAAATATATCTGTTAGAAATTTCCATTAGGCAGTTGTTAAGTTGCTCTTTTTTCCGACTTCGTTTAGTAAGCTGACTGTACGATAGCCATAATTTTCTCCTCAGTTCCTGCAGTTTTATGTTGATTGGGAGTATCAAATGGTCCATTCATTGGTGTTAATTTCCCAATCAGTTTCGTTATCGTTAGATAACTTTATCTTCTTTCATCGAAATTTTGTATGTGATCGGAATTCACTGTTATCGTTTACATACACATATTTTCCTGCTGTTGCTAATGGCATTCCTTTCTTTTTCTCGAATTTTGATTTAGGTTCTGATCAACTTTCACCTCTTAGTTTCTTTCGATTCACTTTTACCGTAACAATAATATCATTTGTGTGTGCGTACCTGGACAACTACTATATTTTCTTGGTTTCTGAGTGATCTTCACCTCTGATTTCAACATACATATCTCCGTTCACTGGTGTTTATCTCTCAGCTCCATGTGATCCATAGATTATTATTATCTCTTTTAATTAATTCCGGACAGAGGTCTGTTCAATTATACAATCCGCGCTTCAGATTTCCTGCATGATGCTAAATACGTATTGATTTTTACATTTTTATATATCTATTATCGAACCAGATTTTTCCGGATAAACACGCTTACGATTCTTTTGCTGCAAGTTATTAACATCCTGTTGGCTTCTTTCTATACGATGGCCACAATTTTTCCGGGAATATTTATCATTATTTATCGCTGAATGTTCTGCTCCCGTATCCAATCATTGCTTCTTATCTCCTTCTCAATTTT